>JAVRRP010000243.1:0-22922 GCA_036872775.1 Oleoguttula sp. CCFEE 5521
CGCATGAGTGCCATGTCCTTCGCGTCGGGACCGATGTAGGGGACGTACCATGCCTTAGAGCGAGTCTGAGTCGTGCTGATAAAATCTTCCAAAGATTGTGTGTTCAGCTGCTCCAGCTCTTTGGAGTATGCCCAGCGAATAATCGAAGGTAGGAGCTTGGACATATTGAAGAACGTGTACGTCGTCCAGTTGGAGTGTGACATTGTTATATCGAAAGGGCCCATGCCGGCTACGACGGCCACGCTTTTCAGCTCATCAGCGGGCAGGGCATGAGCACATGCTAGGGCGTAGATTCCACCACCACTGACTCCCATGACGCTGTACGTCGCAGTCTTCAAGTGCCGCGCTAGGAGACGGATGTCTTCCGCATGGTCGAGCACAGTGCGGTCAGGTTGTTGGTCGCTGAGACCAATGCCAGGGCGATCGACCGCTACGATGCGGACGCACGACTCGAGTCCCGCATCGTGATGCCAGGCGCCTGTTAGACGACAGTCGCCGAGACCATGGAGATAGAAGATTGTTGGGCCAGTCTCGGCGCCGTAAGTTGCGTAGCCAAGAGAGCGGCCGTCTTGTAGTGAGAGGGTTTGGTGGCTGGTAGGTCTGTGAATGATCTCGAGACATGCCTTCCAGTCGCATGGGGATGGGCCTCGAAGGGGCTGGTCATCGCTGCTGTCGAGCGCAGGTACATTCTGCGGGTTGACAGCTGCTCCGACAGCTTGTGACTGTGTATTTGCTGCAGTCATGATTCCTGCGGTGAAGTCAGTAGTCCCTGGGTTGTTTGCAGAAGTGTCACAACATCTCTACCCTTCTCGCGAGAGAACGACAGAAGGATATGCTGAAGCGAAGCAGGTAAAGGAGAAATATAGTGCTGCCTACATGATCCCTGACGGTTGCATCCCGTGTGTGCATGGCACGGGCGATCATGCTGCCAGCAGCGCAAGATGCTTGCGCAGAGATGAAGAGCAAGACGTGCGCACACCATACATCAAAACCACAGTATTTGACACCGAGCGGCTCTTCATTGCTGTGGCAATCCGAAGTTTTTGGGGCAAAGGAAGGAGCGAAGGAGTGAGGTCCACGGTCGCATAAAGTACATCCCAGATGTAATCCCGAGGTAAACCCGCATGTACCAAAAAGAGCCCTACGCGACCTCATCGTGAGCGTGGTGAGGGGAGTCATACACGATGCGGCATCGCATACTGCAGACCGCATGCACATCATGCCGGCAACCCCTGAGGCGCAGTGATGTTCCATCTCGCCGCTTCGTCCACATCAGCCCGACACCCTCCTCCACCGAGCCATCGCAGAGCTTAAGCCCGGCCAATGCCAGCAGCGCGAGCACAACAGGCGCAGGTGCGTCTATACTACAATCTTGACCTCACGAGCAGTAACTAACAACGTCCAGACGCACGCTTCGAAGTGCTAGGCAGTCCCTTCTCTCTGCTTTCGGCCTCCATCTCCGCCTCCCAGAATCTCTACACCCGCAAAGGCACGCTGGTGGGCTTCAATGGCAAGCCTGAAGATGCCGTGTCGACCCTCTCCTTGCTTGGACCTTTCCGAAGAGCTTTCCTCGGCGTACCATTCGTATATCAAAAGGTCACGTCGAGTACACCCTACACAGCCCTAATTGCGACGCGCTCAACTATCACATCTATGGTAGTAGTGCACCTTGATGGACGGCTGGATTGGATCATAGCGCAACGGAATGCGTTGTTGGCGTGGACGGGACATACACTGAGTCTGTCGCCAAGGGTGAACACGAAGATGGTAAGCTACAGTCACCCCACGCAACGCAGACAGGAGACTGATGGACCAAGAGTCTAGCACATTGGGGTAACACGCACGTCACTGGACGAGGCTTGCTAGCACTGAGTGGCAGGGGCCAAATACACCAAGTCACGCTCAAGACTGGGGAGGAGTACGTCTTGCACCCTAGCAATGTGGTGGCGTATAGCCAGATGCCGAATGCACCGCAGCCATATCGCTTCAAGGCGAACTTGCTGAGGCTGCAGATCCCGAAGACTGCATGGCTCTCGGAGTCGCGCTTCTGGCGTACGATGCGGGAGACGACCATCTGGAGGTTCCTTAGCAACACTGCGTATGCTTTGCGGACCACAGCCAGGCGGACGATATGGGGTGACCGGGTAAGTACAAAGGGCGAAATGGTCGAGCTTCCAGTGCTGATTTCATGTAGTTCTTCCTCCACTTTCGCGGTCCAGTCACAATCCTCATACAATCTCGCGGCGGCGCTCTGCGTGACGTGCTCACCGCTCGAGACGTGAACGAGATCGCGGACAGTCCGGCCGGCATTGTGCCTCCGGCCAAATCCTTGACATCCGCTGCCGAAGCCGGCGCCTCACCCTTAGGAGGCACACCGACTACGAACCTGAAGTCGACAAGTATGAGCTTCGCCACCGTTCGAAGCGGCAAGGTCGATTGGGAGAAAACGCCGTAACAAGGTCACGGAGGCCAAGTAGTGTACTGATAGCAGTGGAACAGAGAGATGTACAACACGCACCCACTTGCCAGCCAGATCATTCTCTCGGTGCGTATTCATATGAAAAGGTCGCATCCCGCTCAGATATTCACCGCAGTGCAGCTATCCGATCAAATGTTTGTGGGAGCTGCAAGTACTCGGGTAGCATCCTTTATATACTGTGTTCAGCGGTGATCAGACAGGGAAGTAGCTGAACCCCAAGCCAGTGGCGCAGATGTCGCAAAGGGCGTCCCTTCCCTTTTGCATGGTTTCTGCTTGATCGCCGGGTTCGAGTCTTACGAAGTTGTTGGAGATTCTCTCACTTCATTACAGACGCTTGAACATTAGGTGCAAAAAGACAAGAGAGGTCTCGATTCCGCACTACGAGTACTGACCAACGGCGACCTCTTGACCTTAGCAGACCGGTTTGTCATCTCCCGTCACTCCTCACCATATGTCCCTCCTTGAATTCTTTCATCCCCTCCTCGGCCCTATCCAGCTAGCCCCACGACAAACCCTACCGCAGCGTCCGCTCAAGTGGCCACCTCGATCCCACAAATGTCCCCGGCAACATCAGCATCCGCTCCGGGCGTGATCAATCCACTGGAGCAATAGTAGTCGTTCTGGGCGCAGTAGCTCCTGTACTTCCCACCGTAAGTATTCAGCAGTGCCTGCGACTCAACATTCATTCGCCGCGAGAAGGCACCGTCGTGAGTGCTGTTACCGGCGCTATAGGAGGTGTGGGTGACGAAGGGGAGCTCTCCGAACGCGATCGAGGCGGTGACTGCGAAAGAGATGAGTGTGAGGGCAAGTCGTTGTGGGCGATAAGAGGCTGACTGACTGTACTAGGTGTACTTCGCGCCCAGCGGCGCATCCAACAGTCCGCCAGCTAGGAGATCGAAACAGCCTCACCGTCTTGGCTACAGCCTAGAAGCACAACTCGACTCGCACACCCGCGCGCATCAACGTACTCCACTACCGGCTTCCTCATGGCCACGAGTCCTTGCTCGAGGCTGATGGGGTAGTACTGCGATGGATCCTCCAAAGTTGAGAGAAATCTAGGGTTGTCGGATAGATAGTAGCTGGGTAGTCTAGGGGAACTGAGACGGAGTTCGGGATGTGAGGACGATGGAGACTGGGCTGAGGTTCCCTTCACAGGGGAAGCTTCGGTCGAGCCGCGCGCGGAGATGTTGGAGAGACCTTTGATGCAGGTCGGCGCGCGGGAGAAGAGGGGTGAGGCGAGAACGAGAGGAGAAGAGAAGGAGAGGGTAGATGAGCGCGACGGAAGAGATCTGCGGGACTGTTTGGAATTGTCTCGGACTTGCACATCCACTGCTTCTACTAGAACGCTATTATTCGCGTACTTATACTACGTGCTCGACGATGTCAGACACGCCCACAAGCCGCCGACGCAAGCTATCGAAATCTCAAAATCTATCACGTTGCTGTCAATGGACTTCTTTGTCGAAGTGCACCTGCAGTGTAAAGCCGACTCCTGCGTATTATTAAGGCGCCGAGCCAGCGAGTACCCCTGTGCAAGGACGAGACAAAGCGCTCTGCGACGAAGACTTGGGGGCACTTTGCCATGCAGCTTTGATAATCATGTGTGAAAAAGGCCGGAGGCCAGAAGAGCTCTTTGGGCGGTGAAGTGGGCTTGGGTGCCGAGTCGATCTCGATCAGCAGATCAGCGACGCTGTGCGAGCCCGTTCTTACCGCAATCGTAGTCCTGGGCGAATGGTATGGCACAGCATCGGATTCAGCGATCCGGTCGAGGGAGATGGAGGGCAGATTGTGCACTGTACACATGCTGTGCTGATTGTCACCAGGACGCTATCGCACACTATCTGGCGTACCCGAAGCTGTGTCCGATGTGTGAGTTAGCACTGCCCTTCACGCTGAGACTCCCGATACTGATGCTACTACCACCGTCATGTTGTTGATCTGGAGCGTACTTATTTCCCATATGAACTATGCCGTCGCCGTCAATATTGACATCCCGAACATCTAGGCCGCGCAGCTTTTCGACACTTTTGACAGCCGCGTTGAAGACTGGGTCGGTATTCTCCAGTAGCGCTGGCAGAAGCTCAAGTGTGGTGTTGTCCAGAGACGCGACTTCATCCCTGGCAAGTTGATTTGCTCGCTGCGTCATCTCGGGATCGATGTCCGGAAAGAGCTTCTCGAGCTCTGTGACTAGCCCCGAAACTTCATCTACGAGGGCTTTGAGGTTCTTCTTCTGGTAGAGAGCCCATCTCGTTCGGTCATGAGCTCCGCTCACAACGCTCAACGCTTCGGTATACCCACGCTTGATTTTCGTCATGGCTTTGCTGGCGGTGATGTGTTCTTTGGAGGCAAGCTGCAGCTCTGTGCTCGGATCGAGGACGTCAATGTCGGTGTCGGTGTTGGCGCTTGCATTCCGAGCTGCGCGTTTCTTGAAGGAGCCAGAGTCTTTCTCGGCTCGTTCGAATTTCTCTTTGATCTCTTCAAGCAAGTCTTTCGCGAACTCGACGTCTTCTTCCTTGTATGCTGAGAGCTTTGTCTGCAAGGCTTCGGCATTCGTGATGTCTACTGCCTTGCCCCAGCGCAGTAGGTGGATGTGGGCAGCTTCCAATCTGATCGCGCAGGAGGCATAGTCGGACTTGAAGTTGCGGCCGAGTTGAATGAGCTCGAAGTAGTTCACGCATGTCAGGAAAAGACCTGGCGCGCTCAGAGCTGTGAGGCCAGACATTGCGACGGCGAGATGCAGGGAAGAAAGATGAGGTGAGACTAGGAGTTCGAGAGAATCTTGACCTACTAGAGCGGTTCATGCTGGGCTCCCGGTGAGGCTGTGTAGGAGGCCGGCCAGCTGCATCTCTAATGCAGCCACTCGCACGCTGCAGGAGAGCATGATCGGGTTCGTCATGTTTCTGTGCACGGGCTGGTGCTGCTGAGTGGTCACTTCTAGCGTGTTGGGATCTACATAGTAGACGGAGACATCACGGTACATTGACTACGATACCATGTTTGTTCAGTCGTGCAGAGAGTGATCATGCACGTGAGGTTAGAGTTTACGGTTCAAAACATCCGCCAAGACTCCCGCGGTCGTTCTTCCCTGCTGGCGACGTCACCGGTCTTGGGCAGCAGCTGCCGGCGGGCTCAGCCTTCCTGCCACACGCCGTGGGCGCGTGCCTGCCGTCGCTCTATCCCACTATCGATTAGAAGTCGCATCCCACCGGCTGGTCGCACCACCCTTGCAGTCACAAGCCAGCGCACATATTCGCGCGGCGCACTCACTGCCAGCCTTGCTGAGCTACACGTAATGTGCAAGGCTCCCAATAACTAAGCCCACTCCACCAACGTCCCGGCCACAATCATCAACATCACAGCACTACCATGTCAGTCCGCGGCGAGCGGGTCGTCTACCGCGAGCGCGATCGCGACGACGACTGGCAGCCTGAGAAACGATCATACACGACAGTGAAGCGCTACCAAGTCCCCGACAGGTCATTCGATGAAGATGTCGTGCAGACAGACAAGATCATGGTGCGGCGAGAGCGTCGTGAGGATCCACCTCCACGGACTGAAGTCAGCTATCGCGCCAGTGATCGAGATATAAGGGATCGCGGACATCGCGAAGAGAGCGAGTATCGTGTCACGGAAAGAGTGACTGAACGAGAGCGCGAACGAGAGATCCCACAGCGCCGCGACATTTCCTATCGTGTATTGGAGCGGGATGACCACGACCGCCACTCCCACTCGGACTCGCGCAGCGAGTTCCGCTTTGTCGAGCGAGAGCGCGAGACAGTCCGCGCACCACAACCGCCGGTCGAAGAACGTGTGCGCGAGTATAGGTTCGAGAGAGAGCGATCATACTCGCCTCCGCGACGTGAACGCGAAAGGGAGCCCGAGGTCGAAAGATATGTGCGGAATACAGAGTACTACCAGCAACCACAACCGATCATCATCCGAGAGTCTGCAGCACCGCAGCCGATCATTATCGAGCGCGAACGCCGAGAACCACAGCCGATTGTCATTCGGCGTGAGGAGCCACAGTACGAGGTAATTGAGCGAGATGAGGTGCGCGAAGAGAAGATGTCGATGGTCCGCAGAGACGATCCACCGGCCCCTGCTACTGTTGTCTCCAAAGCACCGTCCAGAGCGCTGACAGTGCAGAACAAGGCGAATGACGAGGATTACTTCTACGAGCGTCGCATACGCGAGGTCGAGCGCGCACCACGAGATGACATCAGACCGCGAGACAGCGCTTCCCAGGCCAGCAGCGATGACAGCTACGAATACATTCGTCGCGAGCGCGTGATTGAAGGCGAGCGCGAACGGTCGCGATCGAGTCACCGCAAACGCGATCTAGCTGCTGGTGCTCTCGCTGGTGTTGCGGGTGCCGAGATTCTTCGCAGTCATCGTCAGAAAGAAGGAAAGGACGTAGGAGGACGAGGTCGCTCGATCATTGGCGGCGCGGCGGTTGGTGCGATTGGTGCCGAGGCCATTCGTCGCGCGAAGAGCTTCAGGAAAGAGTCTCGCAGTCGCAGTCGATCCAGGGGCAGCTCGTACGAGTCAAGGCGTCATCGCAAGCACCGTTCAAAGTCGCGTGAACGTAGTAAGTCGCGGGTCAGGCAGTATGGTGGAATGGCGGCGGTCGCAGCAGCTGGCGCACTAGCGGGCTACGCTTTGATGAAGAACAAGGGCAACAAGGGCGAGACAATCATCGTGAAAGAGGGCAATGACAGACGGTCACGGTCAAGACGCCGTGCTGCTAGCAGGGACACTGGCTACTTGTCAGAGTCTTCTTACAGGAGTCGAAGCCGAAGTCAGTCAGCGCGGAACCCGGAACACCGCAACAAGCGCATAGCACAGGCTGGCGCGCTCAGTGCTGCAGCAGCTGGCATCTACAACCACGTCCGATCGAAGAGTCGTGGTGTTGGTAAGTCCCGATCTCGCAGTCGCATACAACAAGGTGCGCCCATCGCGGTGGCCGGACTTGGAGGTGCTGCTTTGGCAGGCCTGTACGAGAAGAACAAGGCAAACAAGGAAGCGAAGAAGGCTGCAATCATCGATAGTGAGATTCACAGAGGGAGAGGAAGGCACTCGAGAAGCCGGTCAAGGAGTAGGTCCGTCCCTGCACCTTATGCTGCGCGTCACAGACACAGGGTTGATGAGGACTACGTAGCCTACGGCGCCGATCCTATTCACCCTGATCGAGAGCGTGCTTACTACAGCGACGAGGAGCCTGGATCTTATCGCAGAAGGCATTCGAGAGGCCATTCAAGGGGTCACTCGAGCGGAAGCAGTCCGGACAATAGGCGCAGACACTCTAGCAGGAGTCGCAGTCGAGGTGTCTCTGGCGCAGAGGCTGCTGGCCTTGCTGGCGCTGCTGCTCTGGGCGCGCATGAGCTCGGTAAGAGAAGAGAGCGCAGTCGCAGTCGCGCAACCAAAGATGGGAGGAGTATGCTTATCAATTCGTGAGATTGAGCTCAGACAGCACTGACAGATATCTAGGACGAAGTGACGACTACACCGACACAACATACAGCGACTACGATCACCCGAGCGGCTACATCGCACCGCGGCACTCTGACGCCGGATACAATCGCCAAGGCGGACAGTCTTCCTACCCAGGCGGCATGCGCTTCCCACCACCTCCGAATGCCGCGCAAGCAGATCCTGCATACGCGAATGCGCACGCTGACCCATTCGCTTCCAATCGTGATAGTACTGCAGCAGCTCAGAACTACAGCCCGTACCCCGCTTACAATCCAGCCGACTACCCTGCTACCGGTACTACACACCCCTACGAACAGACACGAGGCGCATATGGTGAAAGTGATGCCACTCTCGGCGCGCCTTACCCCGGTCAAGACACATTCGCAGGCGATAGCCGCTTCGCGGCGCCTGAGGATGCTGCTGCACAGCGTGAGCGCGAGCATGAGATACGCGAAGATGCTGCGGCGGAGGAGGCGAGACATCGCGGCCGCGACCGTGATCCAGGAAATGTGAGTGGCTCTCCAGTGCATGTATCGGACCATGCGCAGCAGCGAGGGGTGGAAGCTGCTGCTGCTGGCGGTGGCGTTGTCAATGTTAGTCGTGAAGGCGAGGATCAGGATGCGGGTATGTCTACCAATGGCACCCGGGACTGATTTGAGCGCGACGATGACATACATATTTCACCTGCGTTACGTGGATGCTGACTTATCATTCACAGATGGTGTAATCACCCCTCGCGCTCGATCAACGAGTCGCGTCCGCTTCGATCTCGGGTCCAACATCGCTATCTCCCCAGAAGATACTCGTGGGACAGGCAATTCCAGCGACGACCGCTCTTCCCGCTCCCGCGAACGGCGCCGCCGCCGTAACGCCGACGTGGACGCCTCCCCCGACGGCCATCGCCATCACCACAGAAAGACGCGCCCCGATAACGACGGCGCGCACGACTCACCATCTCTCTTCCGCGACGAGTACGATCACCCGCCGCATGAGGATGACTCTGACAGTACTGTTGAAATGCCTGCGAGATTTGATGAACGCGGACAGCGCAAACAAGAGAGCAGTGGGAATGAGCTTGCGGATAGCATTCAGGCGCTTCTCAGTGGGAGGGGCGGGGCTGGGGAGCTGCTCAAGGGGATCATGGGGGCGGGGGGCGGAGAAGGGGAGAGTGATAGGGAGAGTGGGCGGAGTGGGAGGAGGCGGCGCCGCAGAGGGGAGTAACGACTTGATGACAGGCAGCAGGACGAGATGATCGGGCAGATGGTGGGTTTTGCTATGATGCGGCGGCTTGACCAGAGAGGGTGGACGTTGTGCTTGAAGATGCGATGATACCTATGATACATTCCAATGCACTATGAGCTTCGAACACAACATCGCGGTCCATACATGCATCCCGGCATGTACAGCCTTGACAGCGACGTCTCATCTCACCTCAGACCCCAGACGCCACGCTCGTGCGGGCTCCGAGGATCTGCATTTAGATTGCAGATCATCCCCCTGCGTTAATCGTTGCCAAGCTGCCTCGGCTTCAGACATGTGGCGCTCCGCGTCTGGGAGAGTTCACGTCGCGACTCCACCTCAGCGGGACCAGACGAAGCCACCGTTAATGGTCAGACTCAGGGAGAGGGGGCATCTGGGCTGTATCCTGATGGTTTGCGCCACGTAGTAAACTGTCTCCTCGACATGTTTTGACAGAATTATTCGCATGCGTGCACAGAGTCGTTAGGCGGCGGCATCATCCTCTCGCTCCATCACGATGACCCCGATTACATCTTTCCTTGGTCATCCTCATCCTCGCCATCTTCCCGAGGCATCATCGAGAGGCAATCCACGATACATACACCAACTACTTCCCGCCCAAGTCCTCGCACAGCACCGCAGCGGCTTCAAGCGGAACCCACGTCACGGATTTTGCGCACCATTTCAAGACGCCGGATGACTTCAAGCCCCATTTCTTCCAGGTCGCGAAGCTCAGCCCGCTAGATGTGCAAGATGCTAAGCGGACGTGCTTCTGGAACGAGGAGGATTACAGGAAACAGCAGTTCCAATGGGGTCCGGATCAGGATTGGTTTGCGAACCAATCCACGCTCGCTCAGACTGAGGCGAGGCGGCAGGAGTGGCATGAGTTTGTCGCGAACGACCTCGTGCCATGGGAGAGCGTCAAGGGGAAACATAAGGGGAGGGGAATCGTAACACTGGCAGGACATGGCGATACGATCCCGCGCGTGGCGATTCTGATGAGGCAGTTGGTGAGGCTGGGTAGTAAGCTACCGGTGGAGATTCACTTTTGGGAGGACGAGATGAACGAGGAGAGTAAGGCGTTCCTGAACGCTATATACCCTCGGATTCGATACAATGATTTGAGTGCTTCGGACAACTTCTGGAAAACGCATGGGCCCACGGAGAGGAATTACGGACACTACCACTTCAAGACCGCCGCTGTGGTAGACACGCTCTTCTCCGAGTTCCTGCTCCTAGATTCCGATAACATCCCGCTAACACTCCCGGAAGACCTGTTCGAAGCGCCCACATACAAAGAGTATGGCACTGTCTTCTGGCCTGATATCGCGCGCACGCGGCACCAGAACCCAATCTGGGCCATCACGCGCACTTTCTGCAACCCGGCCGAGTACGAGCAAGAGTCGGGCCAAATGCTCGTCAACAAGTCGAAGTTCTTCTACCACTTGCAGCTAGCAGCCTGGTTCAACGAGCAGGATTACTACAAGCACCTCCTCCTAGGCGATAAGGATATGTTCCGCTTCGCCTGGCACGCGCTGAAAACGCCTTACGGCAAACCGTCGAAATGGCTTACGTCTGGTGGGACCAGCCATGATGGGAATTACTGCGGTCACACATTCATTCAAGCCCATCCCGATAACGGCGAGATGGCTTTCTTGCATCGCGGGTACTTCAAGGGCATGAAAGCTCCCGCGTTGAAGTGGTTCAGGGAGCGAGGGGGCGTGTTCCAGAAGTTCAAGCAGAGTAAGTATCCCGAGGACTTTGCGTTCCCGCAGGAGAGCGTATGGGGTGGCACCGGGATCGAGGGCGTGGAGGGAGGGTGGCATTGTATGGGATTGGAGGGTGTAGATGAGCAGCCGATGGATGACCTTATACCTGGCATCAATGAGCTCTTTGAGGAGTTGGGCGGGTATTGGATGGTGGATGAGGCGGAGAAGAAGGTTTCGTAGGATATGGCATTTGGATAGACTTTTCGTAATGTTTGACTACCAACCGCCCCTGGCACGCAATCGTAAGCAAGGCTGTGTCGTACCCCGAGCCTGGGTGCAGCAGTGGGGTAGTCTTGGGTCTGTACAATCTACAAACGACCTTCATACTCTGCCAGCCTGCTTCTCGCATCACAAGAAGCCACATCAGGTAAACCTACGACCTCAAGAGCGAAACTGGCAGCGACATTGCCGTATGCCGCTGCCCGTACGAAGTCGTTTGTCTCCAGCCAGCCCATCGCGCAGCCGCCGAGGAACGCGTTGCCTGCTCCTGTAAGGTCGACGATACGATCTGACTGCTCCAGGCCGAAGAACGGAGAGAGCCAGGCTGAATGGTGGTGTTCTTTGGAGGAGGGAGGGGTATGGAGGACGAAGCAGCCGTGCTCTGCGCAGCGGATCAGGATACAGACTATGTCATGAGGATATTTCGCTTCTGTCGACGAGAGTAAGAACGCTCGCGATTGCCGCTCCACTCGCCCCCTGTCGAAGCTTGCATCCCTGGTATCGTTCGAGGCGCGAAAGAAAGCACCCAGCTCGACATGGTTTGGCGAAAATACCAGGACCTTCCCGCTCGCCACCAGCTGCTTGTGCTCCTCTAGCGCCTTAGGAGTGCAGGACTTCGGATGCGGCTCCCAGATCACCAAAGGCTTGGACGCGATCCCAGCATCTTGACGTAGCGAACAGAGTTCATCGATCTGTGAGCTGACTGCGGCGGCCGTGTCAAAGAAATGGAAGCATTTCGCTCCAAGCAGAGGTGTGTTGATGAGATCCGAGGGCGTGGTATTGAGTGATGGAGTGAGGCGGGTGAAGACGCGATCCGAGCTGGATTCGCCGTAGTGCACACGGCCGCGTGCTGAGGGTTGACCGGGGCATGGTAGGATCAGAAGATTGGGAGTCCATGTTGCGAAGAGACCCAACAGGGCAGAAGGGAAGTCGAACGCAGTCTTGATGATGAAGCCAATCTCGCTAGGGTCGGCGGTGAAGAGTCGGGCGCCGAGAGTCGCTGGGTGCGGTGTTAGACTTTGCTATTTAGTACGCGCTGTGAGGCCGAGATCATGAACGTACCGAATGCTACAGCACCACCAGCGACGTCTCGTAGCACCTCTTTGCCGGACGCGTGTATCTCGTCCAACCACACGCCGCCAATGGAGACAAAGTTCATGGTTTCTGGAAGTAGATGGTCAGCATGGACGTCTCAAGTACGATTTGACTTTATTCGAGCAACACTTCTCGACCATCGACTCCACTACGACTGGTCGAAGATGCCGTTGAGATACGGCCCACTCGAGAAAAAAGAGATTTGAGAGAAGAAGGTGAAGCCAAAACTCACGTATTCCGTTCGCCATAACATATCGAAGTCAACTCCAATACTGCTCTCACGACGTCTCACGGCCGACATCCGGTAATGCACACCCGGTAGCCAGACTTACTGCCTCGCGATCAACCTACATACGTAGGGACACCGTATGCGTGGGAAACGCGTTGCTCATGCTTTGCGGAAAAAGATGAGCACCATAGCCCAGGAGGCGAAAAAAATGGCGATGTTCCTGCATATGAAGAAAGCCGCCGAAACGGAGACCGAGAAGTGGATGAAGAATGTACGTTAGCCTGCGCTCTTCCAATATTCTGCAGGTCTCGAAAGCACGTGAGCATCGCTTGTGGCATTATCCAGTACGCCGTAACAGCGAATTACTCAGCTGTGATAACGCGGAGAAAGAGCAGACGATGAGGTGCGGATGTTCACATTGCAGCAGCTGCTTGGCTTCTCGGAGGTTTCTCGAGGGTGGGTGTTGACACTCGCAGCGTGTTCGATAGCAGCGCAGGAATATTTGAACTTTTCCGGAGGGCGGAGGGAAAGATTTGTGATACTAACGTATTTTCAGAAGCCGGAGGATGTGAACGAAGCTGCAGTCCTTCCTTCAGCCAAGGTATTCGGTACGGCTGAATTGCTGGTCCTCATCCTATTTGAGGTAGCAAGGCCATGGAAAGCGCCTGAGGGGTCGACCTGGGCTCAAGCCCAGCGCTGGAGTGCTTTCACCGGCATGCGCACTCTGTTGCTCGCCCAAAAAGTGGACAAAGTCTGGCGGAACACCATCAAGGAATCGGAGCAGTTGTAACGACTGCTGTTCTTCGAGCCTGCCAAGTGCGAGCCCGTGTCGTATATCGATTGGCATCTTGACTCTTTCAAGCACTACAGAACGCCTCTCAGAAGCACCTTCGATGGAGAACAAGAAGGCGGGCCAGTATACGGACCAGAAGGACAGATCCTAGTGAGAAAGTATCCAGCGCACTGGGGTGAATGTCGGGATGATGCAGGCCGGTAAGTCGTTCCGCAAAGGTCCATCTCTGGTAAAGTGTGAATGCTCTTGCGCTGTTTCAAATGCACCTGCAACAGTGATTTGCGACATGACCCTGTCGTTGAGAGTCGCCAGTACTAGAAATGCTCTGGTTGATGCTGCATGGGGTATTTTCTATGGCAGATGGACTTATGGTAGCCCAGGAGAGCATCAAGACTTGCGGAGAAGCGAGCGGTGCCAGTCCAGAACCGGATGCTAATGAGTCTTCGCAGGCACCACGTCTTCGCCAATCCTCTCCTCATGCACACTTTTGACTTCCTCAAACCAGACGGCCTCTACTCGGGAGAGCACGAACTGAACCTCCCCTATACATTCCATCATGAAGAGGCTTCATGGAAGAAGATGCTGATCTCGCAACCACCAATCAAAACGTTGCTGGTGAGGCATGAGCACCGCGTGAATGGCGCAATCAAAGGCTGGGGACTGTCTCTGGTTCGATCCAGGGGCAGAGACGCCACCCAGCCGACCCTAGCTGCTGGTTTGACTGTTGGTATGTGCGGATTGTCCACGCTTAGCAGCCTTGGTTCACGAGCTCGAGATCGGCAGTGGCTGGATGGGATGGACCAGTGGGAGCAGTGGAAGGGAGTTGAGAGCTTGAAAGTGATTGAGGATGTTGGAAAGGCCGTTGCGGAGGAGAAACTGGAAAGGGAGAAGGAGAGGGAGAAGGAGAGGGAGAAGGAGAGGATTGACTCACTTTCGGCTTGTCTCGCTGCGATCTAAGGCCGTCTGAGGTGCTTTGCTTCTCCAGAGGCGCAAGCACGCTCCTATGCTATTATCAAGAGACTCCTTCAACCGCGGCTTGAACCTACAGTATCGGTAAGATGGAATTGCGACTGATCGGGATGCCTGCACTCACGTCTGGCTTTTCACGGGGGTCTTGGTTCACCTGGTCAGTACTGCAGATAGCTTACTATTGGCAGTACCTGCGGCGCGAGTAGCACGAAGGGGAGATACGTTCAGGTAGCTGTAGTTGGAACGCTCTTCTCAAGTCCAAATGAATGCTCCTGTACAATCGTGGGCGCATGTGCAACAATGGGTGCGCAGTGTAAGGTAGGCGAGGGAGCGCAGACTGAGTAGCAGCGTCTTCGTCGAGAATTGAGTACTCTCCATAACATGGCGGTATTGCTAAGCACGGCTGCAAATATGTTTATGATTGCAGAGCAGTATTTCATGTTTTACATGTACATGTAGAGAGACGAAGGCATCGTTCAAAGAACGCCAAGACCATTCCCCGCGACGCGTCCTGGCGCGTCTCCCTCAACCTCCAGTTATTTCGTGGATTCACCATTCACTTGATGCCGGACTGGACAGCTCATGAGGTCGTCACGATGAGTACACAATCAGCAGACTTGCTGCGAGATGAGCTGAAGACATGGGAGAAGAATTTCCGCGCCGATCACGGGCGAAAACCTGGACGAGACGACATCAAGAGCGATGCTTCTATCGCCGCAAAGTACAAGATCTTCAATGGACCCAATGGACGATCGAAGCCTGTCCCTGTACAATCAGAAGCTGCCGTTGTGGCAACTACACCACGGAAAGCGTCGCGGCGCTTCATGTCCAGTGTTCAGCCGCTCAGTGAAAGGCCGACGAACACAACGCATAGCACGCCGCAGAAAGCAGTGCCGGCATACAAAAGTCTCGCTGCCATAGCATTGTCTCCAGTGCGAGAGGATGAGACTACTCCAGCGCAAATCAAGTGCCTACTTGGGCCTACACCGCAGCGAGATGGGCAGGTTCTCGGCATCTTCGATATGCTCGAAAGTGGTACACCCACCAAGGGTGGTGCTTATGCCGCCGCTTCCAACGACACTCTGGTCGCCGCCACTCCCAGCAAGTCCATCAAATCCAGCGCCTCACTCGACGCACTCTCCCGCACACCCCAATCCTCAGGCACCCGGCGCTTCCTCGACAAATTCGCCGGTACACCTCTTAAGCGTAAGCGAGATGCCCTCGATGTCGGTACACCCGGCACCAGCAAACGAGCCTTCTCTACGCCTGCCTTCCTGCGTCGCTCGTTCCCGCTGGCACAGATTGAGGAGGATCAGGAAGAGCTCCCCGCAATGCTTCCACCACTTCCACCACGGCGATCGCTAGCCCGTAGTCTGAGCAGCATCATCCGCGACATGAAGAAGAGCGAAGACAAGCGCATGGAAGACGACTGGGACGTCTTGAACGAGCTCGAAGCAGAGGATCGAGGCGAAGTGCGCAGACCAGCGAGACCTGAGGTGCTGGTGGACGACAGCCAGGAAATGCCGCTGGGTCCTGATCAAGGACCAGAGGAAAGTGAGGATGACTTTGATCCTGCTGCACATGGCGCATTGGGTCCGAATGGGCTGCCGAGGAAGGTGTGGAAGAAGAAGGGTTTGAAGCGGACGACGAAGGCGCATAAGTTCAAGCCTGTGTTGCGGAAGCCTGGCAAGGCTGCGGAGCTGGAGGACGTGGCTGAGGAAGAGGTTGTCACCGAGACGCAGCAGACCGGCGCTGTGCCACCTGCAGTGGACGGAGATGCCGATTACACCGACAACGACGAGGCGCCGGATATCGCTACGATGTCCGCAAAGCCGGCGCAGGCAAAACCATCGAAGGCAGCGGCGACGGACGCGCTACAGCATGACGGGCCCGTGAAGAAAGCCGCGAAGAAAGTCAGCGCCTCAGCAAATGCCAATTTCCGCAAGCTGAAGATCAAGAACAAGAACTCCAAAGCCAATGGGCGGGGCGGTGGCGGCCGCTTCGGCAGACGCTGAATGCCTCTTCCTCGCTCAGCTCGGTGCATCAATTCGGTAGATCGCTTTCGCAGTATTGAAGTAAGCTGCATATTCGATCTCCTCCCCATCCCCACTTTCCACATCGTTATGGTAATGCCCACCCGCGTTCCTTCCGTCAGGCGCGAAGCAGTGCGTGTGCTCCATTCTCAGCCCTAGGCCGGGGTCGCTGGAGTGCATAACTGTTAGACAGACCATGGGCGCGGCGAAGGTGTGGTAGGTAAGCCATTTCTCGACATCGTCTCTGCTTCCAAATGGTTCAGCGGGGAAGTCTGGCATGATGTGATAGCGTGCTTTGCCTGATTTGACCATGAAGACGCCGCCGAGACTGACAGACTGCGTGTCGCCGTACGCCGCGTGTAGAGCGGTGCGAATACACTCCGGAAAGCTGCCTTCCTCGCCTTTCCGCCCGCGTGCCATGATTTTGAGGACTGGACCGGGCATGCCTGACGAGCCGAAGAGGTTGACCATCAACGCGCAGTCCGTGCTCGAGCACCTACTCACCATGGCCTCGCAGGAGTCTTTGGCGATCTTAGCGACGTATGTGCGGTTCTCGACATTGTCGAAGCTTCCCTTCCAACTCAGGTTCGGCGCCAACTCACAGTTCTGGCCCACAACATGAAATGGTCCTGCGCCGGCTCCAATCAGACTTCCTCCCTCAGGACCCATCTCCATCGCCTTCGCCACGTCTAGGAGCGAGTACTTGCACTCTAGCCTTGGTTTCGGGAAAAGATTCGCCTGGCCGCCGACGTCTGCTATGCATTCGTTGCCTGAGAGACCTTGGGTGGCGAGGTGGAAAGGAGGGAGGCGGAGGTCGGGACATTCAGTTACTGTGACTGAGGAGTGACGATAGTTGTTCGCCAGCGCTGACTGGAGCTTTGTTGCTATGTCTTCGAGTGGTGGGGGGTTCAAGGTGTGCTTGCTTGTGGGCAGTAGTGAGGCCATAACCAACGACAAGACTCTCACTAGTATGACGCAGTGGATAGTCGCACAAGAGACCTTCAGTTCCTTGAGAGAGCAGGGGTATGAGCTCAGGTGCAGGTACTATGCTGTGGCCGTCGGCACGGGCGGAGTGTCCGCTGTGTCTCTACAATCCCAACCAGGATCCTGCAATGGGTCGTCGAAGGGCGCAGATCCGTTACCAGATGTGCGATGCCTTCATACGACTGATGAGATGCAGGGTGCTCTCACCGGCTGAGTCAGAGATCTAACGTATCAATGTGGCCTCATATGAACACCACGATCGTCTTAGATCTAAACGTGTTACTGGCAATGCTACGTCGCTGCTTGGCAGAGCAACAAGCTCACGCCATGGATGCTTGGCTGTGTGTCAGCGCAAGCTAACCGCATCCGGCATGCATGGCGATCTGAGGCTGTGTTGCGCTCACAGACGTCGAGGAACGGAGTTGTGCGCTGCAATTGCATCGTAGAGATATTTCGCTGCCTGGCGCGCGCACGAAGCCCTGGCTCAGTGTAGTTGGATCATCTCAACTGCGCTTGGAGATGAGTGTGCCGCCGCGTCGAGTAGCTGGCGCCTACAGCCCTGCTGTCTTGCGACGTAGGGTGGCACGACAATGCGTCGACGAACAGCATGCCGCTTTTACGGTTACTGCGGCGATGATTGATTTTCACAGCCAGTGGCAGTCGCGAGAGCATGCCGCATGGGGTCTCCGTCGCGGCGCTGCCAATGCCCACCGCAATCAATGGCAGCAACTTTGCGGTATATAGTATGCCCTTCTCTCCCTCAAGCTAGACAAGTAAGCAACACAGTCTCCATTCCAGCGCTACCTTCCACACTCCTCCACCAAGCTCTTTTTCTTCAATATCTCGCTCAAACAAATTCGTTACCCGACAACCCCAAGCCCTACATACAAGATGTCTTCTCTCGACGGCAAAGGCATCCTCGCCATCATCGAAACTGCCTTCTTCTCCCCCATCCTCCTCCTCAGCATCTTCCTCTGCCTCCGCCATGGCTTCCGCCGCGAATCAGGCTGGTTTTACATGCTCCTCCTCTCGCTCCTCCGCCTAATCGGCTCCGCCTGCCTCCTCTACGCCGAAACCAACCACTCCACGAACAAAGACCTCCAGACAACCTACTTCATCTGCAACAGCGTCGGCACCGCTCCTCTGCTACTGCTAGCCCTCTTCCAGCTCATGCGCATAAACACCGGCATGCAAGACAGCGGCCTACCGCGGAGGGTCTTCCGGCCAGTGCAATTAGTCTCACTCGTCGCCTTGATCGTCGCTATCGTCGGCAGCACCGACTTCGGCAGCAGCAATCCCAAAGACGCCTCGCAAGGCGCCACAATGTCCAAAGTCGCCGCGGCGCTCTTCTTCGTCGTCTACCTGGCCGTCGTAGCCATCACGCTGCTCACGCTGTCGCGCGCCAGCCACGTCCTGTCCGCCGAGCACAAGCTGCTCTACGCCTGCGTCGCGGCGTTGCCCTTTTTGCTAGTCAGGCTCGTCTATACCTTAGCGGTGGGGTTCTCGAGCAAGACGAGCTCGCCGTTCTACCGGTTTGATATTTCGATCTGGGTGCAGGCTCTTATGCAGTTTGCCATGGAGGCTGTGATTGTGCTGGTGTTCATGGTCGCTGGGCTGTTGACGCCTAGGATGGACGAAAACCACTACTCGGTGCGAGGGCAACAGGGTGTTGAGATGGAGAGAGGAGGTGTAAAGTCTGGACACTAGCTTTGGGTGGATTGAAAGTCTAGGACTTACAAGTGTACGAGCGACTGGAGACCGGATGCCAGGTGATGGATTAATGCGCGGAGTCATGGGGGAATGGGGATTAGTTTGGGGTTATGTTGAGCGCATAGGTCGATCAGGATTCGAGATGATAGACCGAGCTTGTATGATACCTCGTATCTTCTTACCCAACTGCCCTCAGTGACTCGGTGATGTTCCTGTAGTGCCTCTGCAGGTCTCGGGTCCTGTGTCTACTACGTCCACGAGTAACCTGCTCACAGGCGCAGCGCAGGACTAGACTTACACTATGAAGACCGTCTGTCTTATACTTGGAGCGACTTTGGGCGTGGTGATGTTCCGGGGGATGCCAGAATCTCAGGGCGGAACCGGCCCACCTGCGAGAGAGTTGCGGAGAGCCAGATTCAAACTCAGATCTGAATACATCACAAGGTTATGTGTGCCCACGCGGTGTCGTACGTAGCAACGCTCCATTACACGCCAATTGAACAGGGCGACGCACCAGGTCCACAGTCCGATGGCTTACCGTGCGCCTACCCAATACTTGCAAGGCCTTAGTGTATCTGGCAATTGCTCTCTTGTGCCTGACATTGTGCGGTGGGAGACTCCGTTTCGTCCAATGTCGCTTCTCGCTACTATATACATTAGACCTCAGGTCTTGAGATGCAAGCTCCATGACCATAAAGCGTGCATTCACATCTTCGAGTCTTCTCCATTACACCAAGACCCATACAATGAGCTCAACCTTTCCATCTTGGCTTATGCTTGTCGCCCGTCGCCATCCCAATACTGCCCTCCCCAAATCGACTTGCAGACCTCGCCGGGAGCATACTGCTTCTCCTTCCACTCTTCTCGAGCGAACTAGGCGGTCGACGTAGTGCAGAGACGAGTGGCGACTCGCAATCTGCCTCGTTGCCGTCCGTAGTCTGCTCTATCGGCATCTCCGAGGTACTTCCGACAGCGTCGTAAGTACGGGCATAGCCTATACTACCACCAGAAGCGTACCGCAAGTTCGAAGAGGGGTGTTTTGGCGTAGCTGCGCTCCCTCGTCGAGCTAGAGGCGTGGTAGGCATTGGGAGGGATGACTTTCGTGGGGGCATCTCGAGACGTGATTGAGGTCGTCTAGAGGCTGTATTGGGATGTGTCACAGGAGCGCTGAAGTTGCGGCTCGGGGTCATCCGCCGGTCGATCATGGAGGGTGGGGTCGAAGTCGGGTAGCGAGGAGCGTATGGTTTCTTGTCGACAGGAGTCTTGGCGTATGGAGAAGGCTCAAACTTGGATAGCGGCGCAAAATCTCGCGACTCGGACTTCGCCGCGCTCACGAATCGGGGACGGTTGTCTGGCTTGCGACTGGAAGACGACATTGCGCTGGTAGTTCTCGGTGTCATGTAAGGCGACGGAGACGCACTGGAGTGCATGCCAGAGAGTGTTGATCGCTTCAGCGGCGTGCGCGTTGGGATCGAGCTGGACGATGCTTGACGATCGGCACTGTGCAAGTGCCTACTAGTGGTAAAGCTCCCTGACCTCAGCTTGCCGTTGGTCAAGGGCACAGGCGTTCTCGACGGTTGTAAGCTGCTGGTTCTGCTATTACCCACTACGCTGCTGGCGGGCGAGCTGCCTGGTGTGCCGTCGAGAAGGCTTCCATTGACCGATCTTTCACTGGATAAGACAGTCGAGACCGAGTCTCGAAGCTGCTTCTCACGCGCATCACTTAGCCCTTCGAGGACGGCGTCCAAATCGCGCATGTCGGCTTGCAGTGTGGACCACCTTCGCTTCATGTCAGCCTGCAAACGCAAGATCTCCCCGTTGACAGTCAGTCGATCTGTGACTCCCCTGTCGATGATAGCTAGCACGCGTTCGATCGCCGGACCATAGTGAAGCTTCTTTGCATCGTAGTTTTCGATCATCTTGTTCACTGCAAGCGGATTGCTCAGGAACTCTCCCGCATCCATGTGTTCCTTGAGCTTCCCAAAGCTACGAGAAACCGACTCGCACATCTTCAGTGCCTGGCGCCCAGCATTGCGAAAAACAGAGACCCATCGATCTTCGCCGAGTTCACGACGTAGGAACTCCGCGTCGCCTTCGAGTTTCTTCCACTGTGCTTCGAGGGTATCGCGGCGGTGCTCCAGATCCTCGCATGCGGTCGGAAAGTTTGCACTGCCACGGCCATGGAAGGTCGACAGTCGCATCGGTAGGAAGTCTAGAGAGGCTCGAAGAGGTTGCATCCTCGCGTATAACGCCAGAAGCGAGGAGTCGTCCTTGTTTTCTTCGGTATCTGGCGTATGTATCGGTGAGCTCGGTGAGAATGGCGGAGGCATGCTGAAGCGATTCTTTGCTCTTTCGCCTGCCTTAGGCTTCTCCTCGACAATTGTCTCCAACTCGGTCAGATCGATGGATCCACCCACCGCGAAGACACCTTCATGCCGCTTCTCCTCCATATGAAAGACTAGGCGGTTCAAGGAGTCCATCTCTTGCCCAATTTCGCCAAGCACCGTATCCCATAGCTCCTGCCACTCCATCGCAATCTCGACCTGTACCTTGATACTCTTCAACGTCTCCTTGATCTTCTTCCATGCCACTATGACTCTTTCCAGCTGCGTGACATTCTCTCTCAAAGCTGACACTGACAGCTTCGCAACATCGCCTCGAGTCTGCAGCCGCTCGATCGACACGATGTACACCTGTACAAGTCGCTCGAATCGGTCAATGGCTGCGTCCACCTCTTCAATGCCTTCTCTCCCGCCAGCTGCTGCCCATTCTACGTCATCCTCGGAGTCCAAGCCGGCGAGGACTTCAGCAGCCTTGCTGATCCATAGCAGAATCTGCTCAGAGGCATCCGAGAGTGCCTTGGCTGCCTCCATTGCAGTCGGGATCGACGACATTCGTCGCGCAAGTGTATTCGCATCCGGCAGTCGCATTGACGTGAGCTGCGACAGCTGTCCCGTGAAGCTCACTCTCGACAGTGAGTATATTGACCCAGCTCGTGACAGCCCTGAGTTGACAAAGTCACTATCACTGACATTGTCGCCGCTGCCCTTGATCGATATGCTCCCTCGAGGGGACTCATTCGGCACAGCCGTTGACCTCCCTGCTCGTGGTGAGCCATGAGCGAATGTACCAGCTGGACCGGTTCGTATCGAACGTGGCGTGGTAGGTGTTGTAACGTCTCTCGGACTTCCTCGCCCATGTCTTGGACTGGGACTCATGGGTTCCCTGGTCCGGATGTGTAATCGTGTCTTGCCCATATCCGGCATCCGGTACTTGTGAGTATCTGCCAAGTCATCTTCCGAGTCTGACAGGACTAGTCGAGTCCCAAGGCTGATAGGCGAAGAGTTGATGTCGCTCTCCAGAACAGAGCTTGACATTTCCGTCTCGCTCAGAGCTGGTCCGCCGCTCAGCCTTACTCCACCGCCTCCCCCACCGCCGCGCCGCGAAGGCATGTTCAGGTCGTGAGTCGGCTTGCTACATCAGTGTAGTGTCCAATGGTGGAGCAAGTTGACCACAGTGATTTTCCCGCTAACCACCTCCCTATCTTTGCAATAACAACGACTGTACAACCGCTGAGACCAGGTAGTTGGCAGCCGAGTTCGGCTCAAGATTACAAGCTCGAAGGTATTGCACAGAAGGCTGATGTGCGGCGGAGGGGTGACCACATGTATGATGAACGCAAGTAGCTCCGATGAAGTCCAATGCTGTTGCCTCGATGTGTGCCTTAGTATGGAGCTTGATACGTGTAGGTATGGTAGAGAAGTAGTTCTTTGGAAAACACAGGCATCTACTTCGTCATCGCATCTCACAATCTCCGCAGGATAGCTTGCTTGTACGACGTGTTTCATATCACAGTGTCACAACGGCTGTCGATAGGCTGAAAGTGACAGCGTCTGTGCTCGTCCAGGATGTCGGGTCAGTATAAGCTTTC
>JAVRRP010000244.1:0-22896 GCA_036872775.1 Oleoguttula sp. CCFEE 5521
CATCAACGTAGGTAGCCCAATCCCCACTCCCGCCCCGATTCCTATCTTAGTTGCAGTGGTAAGATGTGGCGAGCCCACACCTCCTCGGCTAGCTCCGGAAGCCGATCCATCGGTAGCGGCGGACGGCGTACTGGAAGTACGACTTACACTTGCCGAAGCCAAGGTACTGCTGATCGTTCCTGAGGTTTGCGAGGAAAATGTGCTGCTTGAGAGCGAAGTCGTGGCCGTAGCGTAAGGATTAGCGGTGATGGTCACACTGAACATGCTGCTTGCCATAGAGCTCAGGTAGAGATTCGCTGATGGTAAGGCTGCCTCGCACAGGCTGCTGATGTAAGGCTGAGACTGGCTCTGGTGGTGGTCATCAGACTCGTTTTCCTCCTGCATTGCTGCACTTCAAGAGCAGTAGGTACGTACATTTCCACAGAGCGCTGCAAATGAAAGCACATTTGCAGCATTAGCCTGTGCTTTCGCATCTTGCGAGTTGATCCATCCTAGGATTGTGAAAACCCCCGCGGCCAGGGCCCCAGCTTGTAGGAAGACATAGGCAAAGAGCTTGACTAATGAAACCGTGGTGTCTGGTTCCTCCTTTCCCTTGATCACAGCCTTCTCTGTGTTGCTGGTCATGATTGGAGATCACGAGTCACTGCAGAAGAAGTCTCGAGGATCGCAAGAGCCAGCGAAGGAAAAGGAACTGGAATGGACTTATACATGTACCTTTGAAGACAATGGACTTCTCATCTAGCGTCGAGTCACCTGCGAAGCTGCTATTGTATGCAATATAGTCTCGCTAATTGATGCCATTCGACACATCTCTGCGGCTTGTGGAGGCAGTGCTTCGCTTATCATCGTGCAGTGCAGTAAGGAGAGGGAGCATGATTGTGGTGGCGTTTCCGTTCGCGTCCAAGCTTTCAGGGCGAAGCTTAGTGCTTTCCTCACTGCCCACTGCTCTTCTCCCACACCTACATGTGCTTTGGTGTCCCAGAATTGAACGACACGCGCTTGGTCGTCTCATCTAGCCTACCTTGCGCCCTCACGATGATACGACGTGCTATCAAATACAAGAATTATTAGGGTGGCGAGATTTAACGCGGAGCCGCAATGACCGTTATCCCAGCACAGTGATGTGCCATGGAATTCCATACGGGATCTGCATCCTGATGAGTCCTTGCTAGTCTGCAAAATGTTATGCTCGTACTGCCAGCAGATAGCCATTCACGCTGCGTCTGTACCGGACGAGGATCTCGAGCGGTCGTATGACCGCGTCCATCACTATGGTCGAACCGACAGTTTCCCTGACCTGCCAAGTCTCGCCGCAGCAGCAGCAGCAGGATGTGAGATGTGCCATCTTCTACGCACTCAAATGCTGGCACTGCTTCCGGGGTGGATACACTCGACCGAGCGAACACTCCCTTTGAATGATCAGAACTCGCCATGTAGCATCGAGAAGTACGCCTTCAACTATGAGAGTCGCCATGTAAAAGAACGCCGTGAACAGGATCTAGATGGACCATATCGACTGGTATTCCTAGTCGCGTGTCCCATCATCCCTCACGGACAGTATTTGCATGTGACCTTCAATGTGTGGGCGACTGAAGGTATGTTGTCCCTGCCAATTGCAGCTGAACCCCCGGTAACATTGCCTGTGGAAGAGACACCAGCAGCAAGATATGGCGGATTGCGAAGACGCTTACCATCGCACGAACCGCTCTCTTGCCGAAACATTGGAACCATTCAACGTTTGCTTCGACAATGCCATAATCAACATAGCACATGCTGCACTGGCCTGACGGATTTCGTGCCTACTCGGCTGCTCGATCTTGACTGCGACCTCGGCCCTGATATGCAGCTTGTCAGTACGAGCAATCTGACAGCTCGAGTGAGCTACGTCGCTCTGAGTTACACATGGGGATCGTCCGGACTCAAACTCACAACGACAGCGCAGTCGCTCGGCGATAGATGTTCGAGGATTGATCTGGACTCGTTGCCTGCATCTCTTCGAGATGCCGTTCTGGTCTGCCGTGCGCTCACCATTCGATACCTTTGGATCGACGCCTTGTGCATCATTCAAGACAGTCTCGCCGACTGGGCGACAGAGTCTGCGAGTATGCACAACGTCTACACCAATGCGTACTTCACTTTAGCTGCAACACGATCTCGTTCCTCGGACGATGGATTCTTGCAGGAACGGCAGCACGAATTGGTACCTTTTGATTATCGGAACGCGGATAGCATTAAGTCGGGCGGCACGTTCTTCGTGACTGCAGAGGATGCAGTGGTGCGCTCCAATGATCATTTTCACTATATCGAGTACAGTGCCTGGAACCAGCGGGGATGGACCTTCCAAGAGCGCAGCCTCTCTCATCGTGTGCTCCATTTCACCGAAATCTTCCTCAATTTTGAATGTCGCACAATGGAATGGACGGAGGATGAGAGACCGGAAACATCTCTAATCGGCCGGCATAGTTGGCTCGGTCCTGAAATAGACGCGACGCTGGTCACGCAACGACGACTCCTGTCTAGGTGGTATGCTCTGCTTTTCAGATACAATCGGCGAGATCTGACCAATCAACACGATAAGTTTCCAGCACTATCGGGCTTCGCCCACGAGATGGCACGCTTGTCGCCCGATACATACGTTGCAGGTCTATGGCTTGCCGATCTTGCCAATGGCCTGCTGTGGTATCCGGATGTGGAAGCATCACGCTGTCCGTCTTACAGAGCTCCTAGCTGGTCATGGGCGCAATTCGATGGGAAGATCGCAACGCAAGGCGGACTGGGCGATACACCGTGGGAGTTCGACCTGGTCTCGCACGATGTTGACCTGAAGACGACAGACGACATGGGTCGCTTAGCATCTGCGAGCTTGACTTTATCTGGGAAACGCTGTTCTCGCACTATGGTCACTCACGAAGCTCGTGGCATCCATGGCTCCCACAGATTCTACAGCGACGGTGTTTTCTTTGGGGAGGGCCGGCTAGACGACTGGAGTCGACCACTTGCTGGCATTACGGTCCACATATTTCTTGTTGCTTACAATGAGCTTGTCGGAGCTCGTAAGCCAGACTCTCTGATGTTGGAAGCTGTCGATGGGCACGCAGGAAGCTATCGCAGAATAGGCACGATCTCGATGTATGATCATGGCGCAGCAAAATGCGATGACTACGGAGACTTCATTGCAGAGAATCCGGACTTCCGGCACGACTTTTGGAGTGGCGTTGAGCGCGAAGTAGTGCAGCTCATATGAGGCTCGTCGCTCCTTCGGATGAATGCGCTCGACGCATTGTTAGCATGCGAAATCAGCACGACGATAAGCTATACTGCATCTGCTGGTGCGATACATCCGGTTGTCTGTATTGCGTGGAACCATAACGCTCCTCCTGGCGCGCGAATCCGCAGATGCATGGAGAGATCTCGTTGCGGACAGCAAGGACACCAGGGTAAGCGTCCGCCCTTCTACTTACTCCCTTTCTTGCTCCGGCTGCCAGCAGCGGGCTTTCCGTGGGCCTTCTCTTTGTCTCAATTGATCACCAGTCGCTACGTGTAAGCAGTGAGGGCAGCATTATAAGTCATGGTCGTACTTTCCCTGTATGCAGTTAATCTCTCTACAACTCTGTTGCGCTGCATGCCGTGAAGGCGGGGCAAGAGAACCGCCAGGACTCCATTGTTGTCGGATCGGTGCCTCATTTGGGTATCGTCACTCGGACCTTGACTTCGCATCACTTCCGGTAACTTTGCCGGTGCCTTGGATCCTGATTTACTAATTATGTTATACTTGAATACACCACACTCGAAATTCTACCAACTCCTATTCGAACACCCACCATATGGCACCTCGAAAGCGGAAAGCCAGCCTAGCTGATCACGCACCTGCCGGCAGTGCGCCTGCTGTCAAGCGCCAATGGCAACCTTCGAAAAGCCACACAGATGGAGACGTTGTTCCTAACTTGCGCAGGTCCACGAGGCTGAATCCACTTGTCCCCAGCCACCACTGCCGATTATAGTGCCTGAAAGTCAGAAACCCCTCGCCAACAAGTCCACATCCACAGCGAAGCTATCCAGTCCTATTACACAAGCAGCACAGGCAAAGCCTCCGGAGACGAAGCTCAAGCCTGTCGCTACTGGTCAGGTCGTAGCAAGCAGCACAAGTGATCGCCTCCAACTGTTCGGACTGCCACAAGAACTTCAGGATATCATCTTCGAGTTTGCATACCCTCGCGATGCAACGAAGTATAGATACGGTACCACGTGGAGAAGGAGTGAGAAGAACAAGCGCAAGGAGATACGCGGCTACGTACCTAAGCCCTTCACCGGTCACTTCGTTGATAGATGGATGGTGTCCAAGGCTTTCTTCGTCTCGGCTGCCCGAGCCTGGTTCACATCCAGCGCCTTCGATCTCACATTTCACTTCCCGTCTCGAGGATTTCATGGGCAAAATTTCGGCTTGTTTCGGGAGTTCGTGGTGAGTCTGAAGATGGAGTACAGCAACTACATGAGGCTACCCGCTTCGTGTAAATCCCTCACCAAGCTGGAGATTGTCATTGACGGGGAGTGGTAGAGCATGCCACACAATCCCAAGACAAAGTTCGCATGGCACGAGCTTTTCACTGATAGAGACCTCGCACGGTGCCTTGCCAGTTCGACACTGCCAAGCTTGCGGGGCTTGAAGACATTCGATGTTAGACTATGGCGAGGAGGATCTCGCTACCCCAAAACAGCCGAAGAGAAAAGTTTGCTGGAAGCCAACAACCGCGCACTGGAGGCTCACATACGCCGGACCGCTCTCTCGCCCCGCAAGACTGGATCCACTGCCTCCCCCGTCCTTCCCGCTCCTTTGTACACTGGGTCCAAAGTCCACTGGAGTGCTCCTACAGGGTTCGCAGCTCCCCAGCAGGCCGCTGATGTGTCGCGCAAGACCAAGCTGCAGACAAAGGCGGACAAAGCACGCAGAGACGCGAGAAGGCTGCAGCACTTGCAAAGTGTGGCGCAAAAGACCCGGAAGCAGCTGTCAGATGCATCATGGGACGATGTCGCCGAGGAAGTTAACACCCTCAAGGCTGGGATCTGTCTGGGAAAAGACGCTCGCGAGGCGAGTGACTTCCCGCTGAATGCGTTGTTGGAACTTGCGCAGTGGTATGTGCCAACTCAGTATCTGCATCACAGAGTGAGACTGACTCGAGCTTTACAGGCGTCGGAAGCAGGCTTGATGCCAACAGCATCTCGAAGGAAAGCCGTAGTGGAGGCGGTGATCACGAGCGACCAAGGCATAGCCACAGGTGCGCATAAGGGCGAGCTGTCATCGCGGGTCTCAATGACTGAGTGGACACAAGGCGCGAGCACCAGTAGGTGAGCACGATGCGCGGTCAGCACGTTGGCAGATTTGGAGAGACCAAGTCGGATGACGTGCCTGATCAGCCTCGTCCACATTGACGGTGAGGGAAGCCATCGTCAATAAGAGTCCTGCTTTTACACCTACTTCTACCATTCGAAAATTTACACTCATTGCCTTTGCTTCCTTCAGTCGTGCGCAATCGTGTGACGAAGGGTCCTTACGCGGAACACGATGGATTCCTCTTGTATATCCATCATAGTGCGATCGTGCTTTTCTCAGCAATACAACTTCTTCTGTCGATCTCCGCTGGCACGTGCAACCATCGAGAACCCTCTCCTATTGTGCTAGTGGATCATTTGCTTACTGACAGACCTTCACTCGACCTCATGCCAGTCGGTCAGGAACTCAGTGGCTTCGACACTTCATTCATTGTGAGCACTTCTTGACGACTTCAATACCAACCTATAGTACCGCTCTACACCTCAGTATACTCATCGTAATCCTCACTACTTGCCACGCTGACACTTTGCCAGCATACACCAACATCATCAAGTCGCGATCGAACACGCATACTACATCCATCATGGCATTAAACGAGCGCAAGCGTACCGCCTCCGATACTATATCGATCACCGAAGCGCCTGACTCAAAGAAGCAATGCCTTCCGGCTCCCTCCGCAACCACCAACGCCTGGGTAAGCGAGAGTGATGCGCCTACATTGGCGCAGGATTCAGTCATGCCCACTGACAGTAGCGCGCAACACGACACCATCACAGCCGCCGCTCCTTCCGTGGCAACGACATCGACGTCCGGATTCTTCGGTCCGCTGCCACAGGAACTGGAAGATAGAATCTTCGAATTCGCTTATCAGAGGGACCCAGCTATGAAGTTCATGATGGGAGCACGCTGGGCAAGGCAGGAAGAGCAGAAGCGCAAGGATTCTCGGACCTACGTTACATTGCCTTTCCCGAATCCTTATGTGAGCCAGTGGCTCGTGTCTAAGCGCTACTTCGTTGCGGCTGCTTCGGTGTGGTTCGGATCTGAGCCATTCCACTTCACCCCAAAATCCGACCCTTTCTCCGTGGTGATGGAGCCTGTGACTCCGTACGACTTCTGTCGTCTTGGACTATTCCGCGACTTCGTAGTCGTCGTGAAGTCCATCTATTCGAACTTCGCGGGTGGTGCATCCGGTCACCAGAGGCTGACTGAGCTGAGCTTGACCATGGACTACGATTGGGAGTCTTGCTCGCGTGGTCTCGGGAAGTATGCCTGGCAAGAGCTTCTCGTTGCTGCGGACTTCAATGTCATACTCAAGCGATCGAGTCTGCTCAAGATTCGGGGATTAAACACTCTCAAGCTTGAGTTTACTCCCCGTCACGTACTCCTCAGCCACGCTAAGACGGACGAGGATAAGGCGATGCTGCAGACCAATACTCGGGAGCTAGAGAAGGTGCTTCGCAGCACTGCGTTGCAGCCAAGGGTTATCACGCCGGCAAAGTCCGACGACGGACCTCTTCCACTCTACTCTGGATCTAGGGTCTTCTGGACGCAGCCCATGGAGGACGAGGCGACCACACAGGCAAGGCGGGTTGCTAAGAGACTGGAAAGTCTCGAGAATGCGGTCGACGGCAAAGAGTTGATTCTCACTAAGGAGATGTGCAAAGGTATCGCGTCCGAGTTCTCCATGCTGCCGGCTGCAGCCGGGACAAAGGGTGATGCGCTGAAAGAAAACAACTTCCCGATGGCTGCACTGCTGAAGCTTGCGAAGTGGTACGTAGACCGTCCACTTGCCGTCGTTGACCACAACTGACATTGTCACTTGCAGGAGCCGAGCTATCTACGCAAGTGAGAAGTACGTCAATCCGCACGAGTCGCTGCGCACCCAAGTACTGGAATTGATCAGCAAGCTCGAAAATGGGTGAGGTACCTTGAGAGAAGCTCGGTGCCGAGCTAAGATGGTGGGAACTGTGGTGCTGTCAAATTGGGATCCTTGACCTGTGGAGGATGCTGCAGTTCTAGCATGATCGCAGTGACTGGAGCGCAGCGCCATGGCCGTCGGTCAGTAGATGAGCTACTAGCTTGCACAGCATGATGCTGGAACCGGCATCAATGTCGGGTAGTCAGAAATGTATGCTCATCTCACTGTCTCGCCATATCCAGCATGTGATTCCGTATTTCGGCCCGCCATGTGTCGTGCCTTCCTCATCTCGCAAGCTGCTCCCTTCACCGCCACGCGACTCTAGTGCGTGAATCTGCCCATGATGATCCTTTCCATGCCTCATGCGCAACGCTCACTACTTCGAGCTTGTCTGCTCGTGCCATAGCATCTTGTCAGCATCCACCAATATTCCACGGCTTTCGCAACTCATTACAAGTTCACTGCAATGGCCGACGCAGCATCCAAACCGCAAGCCTCCAGCAGTCGCCACGTCCGAGCCCGAACTCTCATCCGATCAGGATATCGACGGTCCCTTGGCTCCGCAACGCACTCACCTGAAGCCAAAGCGATTCAAAGGTGACGGTCAATCTCAACAGGAAATTGCGGACCCGAGATCATCATCGTCTGCACGCTTCCTTCTGGAGACTGTACCAGAGTCACCGCAGGCGCTGTCAGCAGTGTTTGACATCGTGCCGGGAAGTGACGCGGAGAACGTCCTCGAGCCATCAGATCCCAGTGCACCCCATCCTACAAGGTGGTTCTTGCTCAACATAGCAGTGGAGCTGCAGTGCATGATCTTCGAGATGGCGTACACACATGAGGAGGGATCCAGGTACCTTCGCAAGTCTCTGTGGGAAGTCCAAGAGGAGGACAAGGCTATTAAAGACGACAATTATCAGCCAGAGGAGTTCTTTATTTACAAGATCAACGAGTGGCTTCTCTCAAAGCAGTACCTAGTGCAGGCAGCCCAAGCTTGGTTCAAATCAAACATGGGCTCGCTTGTAGGTCCCCTCATGACGGTCTCACACTGGTTCACCATAGGTTTCTACCGGCCCATGATCGCAAGTTTAGAGCTGCGCTTCCAAGAATGCACGCAGACTGGCGGAAAAGCATTCCTCATGAGTTGCGTCCGCCTGAAGAGACTGTCATTGACGATTGAGCGCTGCTGGCTAGTAACCGATGGGAATTCTATGTGGCGGACGACACTTGACAAGCGGTCGACTCTCAAGTTCCTCGGTATCTCATCGTTGCGTCAGCTGCGAGGTCTCGAAAGTATCACAGTCACCAGCGCGTTCTGCAGGGAGGCTCGCAACGACGAGGCAAGGAAAGTGCTGGGAGCGAACATGGCGCTTATCCAGGAGACGCTCCAGGAGACTGTGTTGTTGCCCAAAACTCCGGCGTACATCAAGCATCACAGTGGCGCAGAATATCTGTATCCAGGCTCGAAAGTGCGCTGGGAAGGAGAGGCTCACCGAGATCTCTCGGAACCTGGTGGCTCCCTAACGTCGAGCTCACGAGCAGCAACCCCCGAAGTGACCTCCCAGTGTGACCCAACACTCAGACAAGCGCAGGCTAGCTTGATGCCTCTTACACACTGCACGTGCGTCTCGACCCCGCGGCAGACGGGGGACGTAAGTCAGTCCAGCGACGACCTCGAAGAAGAGACACTCGACGAGATCGAGGCCGACCTCACGGTGCTGCTCGATGTCGCCCGCAAGCAGCGTCGCAAGCACGGAGGGAGCACGATCGTGAAGGGCTTCCCTTCGCGCAAGCCTCATGCAGACTGGTAAGCTGCAGTATCGTCTCCGGATGGGCCGCGATGCGTTACTGACCGGTGTGATCTGCAGGCATCTGGAGAATCGGTTGTGAGCTTCGTTTAACATGGGTGCTCAGCTTTCGGGATGATTGTGAGGTATGGCGCCGTATAGCTGGGATGTGGGTGTCAGCATTTGCTCTGGCTGCGCTTAGGAAGGGGAGGCAACATCTGTGTTGCTAATTGAATGCGCTGTCCGGGAGACCTCCAGACTTCGTAATGGTACTTGCTTCAAACACGCACACATAGCTGATATGGTCAATGGAGCTGAGCAGCGGGAAATCTACCCTCATTTGATCATTCATTACACTATTTTACCCGCTTGCTCATACAAGCTATGTTTGGTGCGAAGACCCTGCGCAGTGCAGCCACCACGGTGATGCATTCACTCCATTCCGCTGCCGCTCCGCCTCTGTATGCTTGCCAATCCTTCGCTGCTCGCCGCCATGTGTGCTGCGAAGGTGCTGATCCAGCTTTCGTAGCCTCGATGATCGTGGATCGAGTATTCGGACTGCTGCTGCTGCTGCCGCTGCCGCTGCCACTTCTTCACGCACGGACGTCCACGAACTCAACATACCTGCTGATCTGATATCCAATCGCCCCACACTCCTCTACCGTGGCGGGAAGCCCTGCCCCGGCGGCGCAAATCCCCTTCCGAATCCTGGCGGCGCACCTCCAGGTGGTCCTCCAAACCCAGGCGGCCCTCCAAACCCACCAGGCGGCGCCCCAAATCCAGGCGGCCCACCCCTCCCCATCCCAGGAAACCCAGGCCCACCTACACCCACAGCCGGTCCCGCGAGCCCAATCCCCGCTCCTCGTCCAGCAGGCTTGCTGATACCCACACCAGCTTGCATCGCAGCCGGCACTCCGCCTCCTGGTGCCGACGTCCCAAGACGCGCTGAGGGATCTGCCGGTGGTGGACCGTCTACCGAGCAGGAGACTACTGTTGCGCCGCGGACTATGGCAAGGCCGAGGGCGCGCTTCTCTTCGGTTTCGATTGTGGTTGCTGTTGAGGGGGTTGTGCCGGCTGCGGCGGGGGCGGGTTTTGATTTGCGTTTGACGCGGCGGAATTCTTCGCAGTCGGCTAGGACGAGGTTCATGTGCTTGAGAAGGTCAGTATTGAGGAGTGGATGCGCAGAAGAGGGGAGGTTACTTTGTCGAAGGCTAGCATTTGGCCGACTAATTGGCGACCGTCTTTCAGGGTGGCTCGCATGCGGTAGTTGATCTGTGGAGGCTATGAGTGAGGTTTGGGGCTAGGCGCATATGATTAAACACTCACGAAGCCAGTCTGGGAGCGATGCGTGTCAGCTGTGTCCGTCAACATATTGAACGGAAGGCCATTGCGATTCAGGTGATTGACTTACCATCTTTCCCTGCTTGTTCGTGGCCGCCATGATGGCAAATCGGCGTGGAGATTGCGGTTGACACGATATATGCGGAAATTTTGGAGGCTGTGTTGGCGCGATGAATGAAGTCTTCTGAGCGTATATAGCACTGCTTGGTGCTGCGACAAGCTCGAGTTGGCAATCTTGAGAAGTGAAGTCCCGAGACGCTACATGACTCGTGCGCTTCGAATTGCCAAGACTGCACAAAGCACCCGCTCAGAATTCGAGATCTCCACCTCGACAACGACGAAGTCCACCGGCGACTCCCAACACACCAACGACTCCCCCGGCACAGATCATTCGCAATGGCCACCGATGGCGCATCCAGCGGCGGCAAGGACAAGTCGACCAACCCCATGCGCGAGCTCAAAATCCAAAAGCTCGTCCTCAACATCTCCGTCGGCGAGTCTGGGGACAGATTGACGAGAGCCGCAAAGGTGCTCGAGCAGCTGAGCGGTCAGACGCCAGTCTACAGTACGTGATATCGCCATCACATCGACTGGCAAACAGCCATGAAGGGCACTGGGCAGGTCTTCGAAGTACTAACACACATGCTCAGGCAAGGCCCGCTACACCGTCCGCACATTCGGCATCCGTCGCAACGAGAAAATCGCCGTCCACGTCACAGTACGCGGTCCCAAAGCAGAGGAGATTCTCGAGCGCGGCCTCAAGGTCAAGGAGTACGAGCTGCGCAAGCGCAACTTCTCCGCTACCGGCAATTTCGGCTTCGGTATCTCTGAGCACATCGATCTCGGCATCAAGTACGACCCGGGAATTGGTATCTACGGCATGGACTTCTACTGCTGCATGTATGTATTGGTCGAGGTCGTGGGGCGGAAGATGGGATGGGTGACTGACATGATACACAGGACCCGACCAGGAGAGCGTATCGCCAAGCGCCGGCGCGCGAAGGCGAGGATCGGTGCCAGCCACCGCATCAAGCAGCAAGAGGTTGTCAAGTGGTACAAGAACAGGTTCGAGGGAATCGTGCGATAGATGTTTGTTGGACTGGGATGGCAACTTCATGGCGACACTCGGATAAGCCGCGCATCACAGCACAGGGCAAAGAGCAGGACATGGTCGATAGCATGAACATCGGATACCTGGCCTATCGAAGCTCTACTGCTTGAGCAAGATCACGAAAATGGAGGCTTCACCTTGAGTGAACTTGCCGCTTAACCATTGATCGCTGTCTCAATGCAACCTTCCCATTCTCAAGCATGTCACGCTTGCATCGCTGTGAGCGTGGCACCAGAGGTAAGTTTTGTACTTGCATCGCTGTCGCCATACACTCTCTACTCGCTATGCTAGTCCTTCTCGCACTGTGGATATTACCAAAATCAAATGCATCTCTCATCGCTCATGTCTCATCCTACCTCACTCTGCTCTCACTCTGTACTGTCGCCTCGGCTCTCCCTTACTTCTGTCATGCACAAGATTCTTCCATACTTCCCTTTATCACCCAAGCAGACACAACAGCCCCGCAATCCCGCCCAACGCCGCAATCGGACTCTTCGCCATCCCAGTCGCAGCAGCACCCGCACTCGAACTACTCCCTGCTGCCGCTGCACTCCCACTCGCCGCAGCAGAACTCCCCGTACTAGCCGCGACCGCCACCGTCGAACTCCCCGTCACAGTCGCCCCCGCGCTCCCCCCAGAACTGGCCTGCGTGCTCGTCACAGCCACCGTACTACTCCCAGTCACCAACTCAAACGGCTCGGTGATACCGTTGACGATCACGCCGTTCGTGGCGATCTGCACTTCCTGCCCTCCCACCAGCGCTGACTGGCCAGGCGAGAGATTCGCGTAGCCGGCTATGTTCGCGCGGGAGCCGATGTAGGAGGCTGTGTAGACGCCGGCGTTGGGGATTGTGAAGACGGCTATTGACGTGCCGGCTGCCGAGGTGGGTGAAGAGGAGGAGGAGGGCGAAGTGGTGGGCGTGGAGGTTTGGACCGTGAAGCCGCCGGCTGTGTCTGTGGCGGTGTCTGTGAGGACGAGGCTGCTGGTGAGAGTGCGGTCACTGAGGGTGATTTGCGTGAAGGAGTTGTGGATTGAGACGGCTGTTAGGGTTGAGGGGTCGTCGGTTTCGGATTGGACGGCTGGAGGAGGGTGTGAGAAACGTGCGGGCGAGTATGATTGGGTTTGCGCAGCGATAGCTTACCTGATAGACTTGCGCCGATGAGGGCGAGGGTGAGGGTGGTGTAGCGCATGCTTGCTATCTTATGATGTGATCGATGCGGATGTTGTTGAGTGATAGGTAGCTATGCGCTTTACGCTGAATGACTTTACTCTCTGTGCTGTTTTGCTGCTTGCTGTATGCGAATTGCTGAAGTCACAAGCTGCAGGTGATCTAATACAACAAACACAACCTAGCCAGGTCACTCTTGCCTCTTTCCTGAAGTCAAGCCACTCGCAGCACAAGATTGAAAGTGAAGTCGTGCCTACCTCGCCTGCCGGCAGCTTACCTCTTATCGCATAGCTTCAATCACTTGTACTATCGCAGGCCGCGGCAACTTGCATGCAGAATGGGCATTGGCGTGCATGGCTTGCGTCAGCCATAGCTTGGTGACACAATTGGGAAGGTGTCGTGGAGGTGGCTGGGCGAAGTGATACCACTTTCCCCGCTTCATGGAGTTTCACGAACGCCATGTGCACTATATGAGATTAGGTTGCGGTGAAGGTGATGGTGAAGCGAGGTTGAAGGCAAGGCACATGTTCGTTAATGCAGGGTGGACGGGCCGTGGTGCAGATGGATGTGAAGACGTGGGATGGCGGGGAGGAGGGGACATGAGCCGTGAGCCACCTTGTTACATCCTACTACTTCGAATGCCACATGCGGTTTGATCCGCGAGACACTCACATTCTAGATCAACAGAGGATGACCTCTTGCACATGATGCTGGCCACTGCGTACTAGTCCCTCGACTTCACCCTCCATGCAGCCTTGAAGATATGCTTCGCCAACGACTTGGTAGCTCACGGAATCTTCCATTGGTCTTAGCAGTATCGGCGTTGGGCAGCCCGGAAAAACAGCAAATATATCTCCACAACGCGCCCCAGCTGCTTGGTTGACGGCAGTATCAGCTCTAGCACAATCTGCCCAGCCTATGCGGCCGGCAGAGGTAACTACTAACCGCCTACGGCCGGCGAGTGCGGTTCTTATCCATGCGCGAAATGCGTAGTAGCAGTCACCGACCTCGAACCTTTCAGCTTCATGTCCAGGGAACCAGGCTCGCAGCTCCCGCCCTCCCACAATGAAGTTTGCGTTACTGTCAAACCAGGACAGCCAGCGGGCGTAGTCATACATATCTCGTGCGAAAGCTTCCCAGCCTGGCTTGCTAAACTGCGTCTCCGCGTCATGCAAGGTCAGAGGCAGGTGCAGTATTGATCGCGAATCTCGATGATAGCGTCTACGACCAGCGTAGAGAGCGATGGCGAGCTGCTCCATCATAGCTTCAGCACTACCGTAGTAATCGACGGTACCACAGGGCTGTACTAAGACTTCGCTCTTCGCTTCGGGATTGCAGCCGAGGCCGTCGACCGTATCTAGCAGTACCGCTTGGCAAATCAAATGTGGCCCCTGCCTTCGAGGCAAACCAAAGGGCAGTCCGCTGTCCGCGCAGTATGGCCGCCACTCCAATCCTTCGATGTCCTCTGCCTCGTGTACGTCCTCGTCTGGACGGTGGTCACGACATCGCCGCTTCTGTTTCCAGTCCGGTACCCAACTTGGCGATCCTGAAGCGTCAAGGAGGTTGGCATCTCGCAAGAACTCAACACTATGATGAGCCGCAATGTACGCTTCTGCAGTATCGGTGTATACCGAAGCCGCACTCTTGCCATAGTCCGGAATGATCCTCTGGGCAATGGATGGATCCATAAGTCCAAGCAGACCGTACACTTTGTCTCTGTCATCGCTACAGGCAGTCTCACTTGCGAGTAGGATTAAAGTCGCAAGTTTAACAGACCCCGTCGGCGATTCGCGTAACAGAGTCAGCAGGCCGAGATCCTTCCACACATGCATGGATGCATTGCTCTCAGCCACTACCTCCACCTTCACTGACAAGCCTGCTGTCTCGCAATCCCGAGTAAAGGCTTCGTCGTGAGGGTTCCATAGGTATTCATGGATCACGCTCAGGCTACGACATAGCGTCATCCATTCGATACGCCTTGACCCACACATAAGAATCGCTCGAGCACCACCAAGCACTAGCTCTTGTACGATCCACAGTCGACTCCAGTACGGTCGGTTCAGCAAGCGATCCAGCGCCAGCCAACTTCCGCAAGGATGTGGCAATTCATGCTGTACCATCTTGTCTCTGAGTTGCTCGCAAGCTCGCACAGAGCGAGACGTATTCGCGAGACACTCGATCAGATCCACAGCGAGATCACTTCCATCCCTCTCGGGCCCCAAGAATCCCAGCACCAACCACGCCTCAGCGTAAATCATCCGCATGAGCCCGACCTGATGCCCACGCTCCCAGGTATCTTGCTGATTAATGCAAAGCGCATCGATCCACAGCTTCATTCGGTTACCAAACCACTCACTCTCCCTGACAGCGTTCAACGCCTCGAACAGATTCCGGCCGACCTTCGTTTGTTCTCCGTTCACCAGAATGTTGGCGGCATCGTCAGGATTTCCCCAAACATAGCTCAGCGCAGCATAATCGCCCCATCGAAACCTTGGCCGATTGGTACTCGGGTTCAGGTCCCCGACCTGAGCGTCTGACCACTCGTGCGCACTTGAAGTGAGCGAGCGGCTGTAGCGGTGGCGCTGTGGGAGGAGGTCATCGTGGGCTTGTGTGGTGTCGAGCAAGGAGTAGGTGCTCAGCTCGCAGCTCAAGAGCTCGTCGCAGGAGCAAGGGTTGATGGTGATGAGTCGTAGCTGTCTGCGCTCTGGGTCTAGAGGTTGAGACGCGTAGATGGCTTCCATACTGATTCAACAATGATCTCTAAATCTAACAGATATCCACAAGAAGAGACATCTTTCTTTCGCACATGCGGCCTGCAGGCACATTATAGGCATTTCAACACAGCTCCGGCATGGGCAGCGCAGTGACGCTGACATGCGCATGAAGGCGATAGAGGCATGCCGCTTTGAGTGCCTCTGAGGCCGCCATGTTCGCACTGCATTATTTCGTGCATGATCTATTGGACGTCAGCATTAAAATGGGGTCGCCTGGGAAGAAGCAATTGCTCCCACTCGATTGCAACGGTTCTGCTGCTTCGCGTAGCGTTCTGGCAGACAACAACAGCACAGATACCTGGCGTGCACTGGCGTCCTGCGAAATCGATGCCGACGTGTGCGATCCTGCATTCGAAAGCTGGAGCGCTCGATGGGGTGGCACAGACACTCGCACACAAGTTCTGGGTAACGTCGATTATAACAATGATATGCCTCGCTTCGCTTGACGTCCCGAGTGACGTGCAGCGCAGTTCGCATGCCGCCTAACCCGACCTAAACGCCTTGCAGAAGCCATGCATTACCCTAGAAATCATCAAGCCCCATGTCATCATCTCCCGCTTCAATGAACACCAATCTCGTGCCCTCTGAAGCAGTCTGCCAGATCTGTGATAGGCGTCAGCAAACAAATTCAACTTCACACAGGAGAGCGCAAAACTTACGTCCAAATCAGCATACTCGTCCAAACAGGCCTCAAGCTGCTGCACTGTGAAACCCTTCGCCAGCACTCTTTCCCTTACTTTCCTCATATCCATCTCGCCAGCTCCCTCGCCTGTGGCAGCCGCACCACTCTCCCTCATACCCCGAATGAGGTTGAAGATCTTCGTACTTGGTGACTGATCGCCACGACGATCACGGTTATCATCGTACAAGCTCGCTTTACTGACTTCCACCAATCGCAGCGCCTCATCGATATCTTCGTTGATGACTTCACCAGCGAAGCGAAGACGCGCGAGAGCCTGCGCCAGACGCAGAATGCCGAGCAATGTACGAGGTGAGGTGTAAGTGAACGTCTTATTCGCAGCCTCGTCCCGCTTCTGGCCTTGCCGAAGTCGCACGTAGGCGCCCACGAGATAATCTGAGACACCCTTCGGCACGACAGGCCGGTAGGTACGCGCGCGAGCAACCCATTGCCGGACTTCGTTGGGCGAGAAGATGATGCCACCGCCTTGGGGTTCTGGGTGGGCGTTGTGGATGTGCACGTATGTGACGTGGCGGGCGAGCTCTTCGTCTGCGTCTCGCGAGGGAGTGTCGAGAATGAGGAAGATGACGTCGAATCTGCTGAGCAGGGCGGCTGGGAGATTGATGTTCTCTACTGGCGAGATGCGTGGGTTGTAGCGACCGTAGAGAGGGTTGGCGGCTGCGAGAATGGCTGTCCGAGCGTTCAGGGTGGTGGTGATGCCGGCTTTGGCGATGGAGATCGTTTGCTGTTCCATGACTTCGTGGATGGCCGTCCGGTCGCTGTCGTCCATCTTGTCGAACTCGTCGATGCAGCAGATCCCATTGTCAGCGAGGACCAGAGCACCACCTTCGAGGATCATCTCATCAGTTACGGGATCCCGCATGACTGCTGCTGTCAGACCGACTCCACTGCTTCCGCGACCAGTGGTGTAGACACCTCGAGGAGCAATCTTTGTGATGTACTTGAGCAGCTGAGATTTGGCAACACCTGGATCACCCATCAAGCAGACATTGATGTCGCCACGAATGCGCATGCCATCGCCCATCTCCTTCGTCACGCCTCCAATGAGCTGCAACAGAAGAGCCTTCTTGACATCCTGATGACCGAAGATCTCAGGCGCGATGGATCTGCTCAGGTACTCGTACAACTGCCCGGACTGCTCAAGCTCAGTCATACGTTGTATCGTGGCAGGTGCCAGAACCATGTCGTCGTACGCTTTCTTGTGCTGGTGCACGAACTGCGCCTCGAGGTAAGTGTCTGTCAGCAACCCAGCTTTGATCGCCTTGAAGCCAGTGTAGGGCGTGGGCAGGAAGATACCCGCAATGTCTACGACATCGCCCGGGTTGACTTGCCGACAAAGCGCACCATGACAGTGTATCGTCAGCTGGCGAGGAATGTGACCAACGGGTACTTGATCTGCCATCTCCTGAATCTTGATCTCCTGGAAAGGCAAGAACTTCGATGCACGAGTGGATAGGAAGAGCTGACCCTTTGCATTGTTCTCCTGGCAGTCCTTTGATGTGCACTCAACCAGCGGGGTGTACTGCTTCGTTGTGACGGGCTGGAAGATCTCATGTCCACATCGATCGCAGGAGTATGCGTTCACCAATACAGATGGCTTGACATCCGACACCCGAGTAGTAATGCCTCGCACAGTGATAAGATGCCCAAGATGATCGCCGCGCACATTACGCACAGCGAGCGCTTTGCTGCTCTTCTCACTGCTCGACCCTGAGGGCGTGAGAGGCTTGAAGTTGAGTGTGTACCGCCTTGTCAATGCACTGGGGAAGATCGAGTTGAGAGCTGCCGCCTCATTGCCATTCGCCTCTAGCTGCTGCTGTATCATCTCGTTGTGTTTCGACCGTTGTGTCATGATCATGTCCAGTACATCGTCCTTGAAGGTCTCATTCCGCGTCGCAGTTGGAAGCTGAGCGTCAACCGCTCTCGAAAAGATCTCCAGGTAGTGGTGTGCGTTCTTCTCGATCGACGATACGAGCAGCAATCCGCTGTCGTCCTCTAGACTCTGCTCGTATGTCTTGAGATCGTCCAGCTCTACCAAGACATGTGATCGTTTCCGGTCTGCGACGTCCTGGAGCATGTTGGCGTACTTTGCTTTCGACTTCGTCCGTGGTGCGCGCGTTCGGGTCGCGCCATCCTCAGCATCGTCCATAAAGTCATACTCGTCGCTTGAGCCGTCGCCGTCCAGTCGTAGGTCTTCCAATGCATCTTCCGTCTCCGTCGAAGAGGATTTGAAGTTCTTGAGGAAGTCCTCAAACGCTGCTTGCTGCTCTTCGTAGTTGACCAAGAATTTGGCTTGGAGGAGAGCCATTGCGATGCGATGGGATGGTATGTGTGCAGAGGGTATGATCAGTAAACGATGTGCCAATGTCCTGTCTTCTAAACCCCTCTGAAGTTCACTACGCGACTTTACGCGCTTCACCCAGCCTTAACGCGTACCCCTGCAACGGCTCTTCCGCTCCCGTCCCGCTTCTTCCACTCTATCAAACAATTTCCTCGAGCCTCACACAGTTCCCTTTCCTCTTTAATGAACAACGCAAATTCATAACACTGCCTTTAAAAGCATTTTCGACTCGAGAGCTGCGGCGCATCCTTCGGGGGCGCGGCCTCCATGACGACGAAAACCGTCTGTGCTAGTGGAGAGTGACAAAACTGCAGAGGATCTTGGGTGCCGTTTGCTCCTGTGCGGTGGAGTGGAGGGCAATGATCAGCTGTACATGCTTGACCAAGTATCATTGACTTGGCTTGGACTTGTTGATGTTAGACCATATGGATTGTGGTATGCATCTGGATAATTGGTCGGCGTCGTTCGCTCAGATCTGCTCGGAATTAGAGAATTGCATCTTTTCGTGACAAAGCTACTAGCCATCGCTGTTCATTTCATCAGTAGTGTACATCTCACATCTACCCTATACAAGTCTATCCGTACAACTTGCACGCCATGCGGCACACTGGCTTTCCCACAACTTGCCATCACGACTTCCCAAACTTCTCCTCCAACCACACCCTCACCTCCTCATTCCCAGGCATATCCAAGCTCCTCGGCAAACTCACCGCCTTCAAGCCCTCAAGATTCTTCGCCCTACTCAGCGCAACATACGCCATGCCCCTCTCAAAGCTCTTCTGCAAATACACAATACACCTACTCAACGTCATGCCCTGACTCTTATGACATGTAATCGCCCAGCTCGCCAGCAAAGGCATCTGCGTTCTTGCTAAGATGGAGAAGGGCTCGTGGGCGCCGAGCTCGGAAATCTGGCATTGCGCGTAAATGGTGCGGGTGACGTCGTTGGTGAAGAGGACGATGGGGGATTGTGCGACGGTCTGGGTTTGCATGAATTTGTGGTATTCGCGCTCGCGCATTAGGTCTACTGGGTCGGGGCCATTCGTTCGGGCTAATGCTTTGGCAGGAATCATTACCTGGGCTGGACTGTATTCCTCGAAGCCGATGATGCGGCCTTGTGAGCCTAGAGATGGTGTCAGTGACTTGCAGACACATAGGGAGGGCGGCGTACATACCGTTGACGAGCCCAGCCTCGAAGTCAAGGTTGCAAAGCAGTATCACCAGCATATCCTTCTTCAACTCAATCTGCTCCTCGAAGCGGTGATCGCTGAGCGCCTTCAGTGGACCATGAGGTTGACCGTCGTACTTTGGTGTTCCCTTAACCTGCAGATCTGGCTCGTCCGGACTATGGAACTCGAAGATGTCGCGGCATCTGAAATTAAGAGTCTGGCCTGGTAGCTTGCGAAATTGCTGCAAATTCTCCCTCTCAACTTCAGCCCGCGTTGGCATGAGCTTGACTGCGCCCTGTCAATGTGTCAGTACGGGACTGGGAGTGCTGATGAGAAGCAACTGCGTACCTCGGGGTCTGGCTTGTCGGTCAATAGCAAGCTGCGCTGCATGTCCGACAGAGGCTTTTGCTTGCGGCACGTCTGCAGGATTTCAATGAAACGCTTGTCACTTTGGCGATGAATCTCCTTCAGCTCAATGTAAGTAAAGTTGCATTCGTCCCAGACTCCTTTTGTCGCGAAAGCCCACTTCTCCTCGTCCTTATATTCTTCGCCACAGACTAGACAAGTGAGTATCCTCCCATCTTGCCTCTCCCAGCCCGGTAGGGGGTCCCCGCCGCAGGTGACACAGTACTGGAAGGGACGCACTGGTGGCAGCTGACAGAAGTCACCGGTGACGACCATTTGCACGCCACCGAACGGCTTGAACTCGAAACCTCCGCCATAGTGGCCCTCACGGTATTTGCCACGCACCTCACGCATGATTCTATCAAGTCGTGTGAGTACATCGCTGGAGACCATGGAGATCTCATCAATGATCAAGCAGTCGGTAGCGCAAAGCCTCGCCCTGACTCTTTTTGCGTTCGCCCTTTCTCGCAGCTTGTGGAGCGGTTGCTTGAAGTGATCCGGTGTCCAGCCTGCGTAGCTATAGATCGTTGTCCCGTTGACAGCGAGAGCCGCGATGCCTGAGGGTGCAATGATGTCGACTCGCTTGCCTTGGTTCTTGAGCCCTCTCACGAAAGCTCGAAGCACTGTTGACTTGCCTGTGCCAGCGGAGCCAGTGTAGAACACGTTGCCGCCTGCTTCGATCGTACGAACGACTCTACGTTGCTCGTCTGTAAGCTCCGGCTCGACTTCTTTCTGCTGCATAATCGGTGCTTGAGGCGGTGGTTGTAACGTCGCAGATGCCGACAGCATTTGACTTGCGCTCGGGATGAAGGCAGCTTGACCCGGCTTAGGACGGCAGCCTCTGCATATCCATATGGGTGGTGGCGGCCGACTGGAGAGACCAACGCAGCGCCTGTGATAGCTGCGGGTTGGACATGTAAGGCTGCTGCAGATCACTGTTCCCTCGTCGTTCAGTGCTGCAGCCACACCGCATGAGCAAACGCTAAGGCGTGGCACTGAAGAGTACCACGACCTGTCAGTCTCTTGCCCGGGCATAGCGTGTGACGGCAGGTCGGTACCATACGAAATTTCATGAAGTTGCCGAGCAGGCGCTGGTGCCTGCTGAGCCAATGAATAGCCATCATATCCTTCGGATTTGTGTCTTGATTTCTCCCGGGAACTCGAGACAGGCCAGCTTTGACTAGCTAGCTGCACGTAGTCTTGTTCACTTGCAAGGGCGTCTCGGGGACGGATAGGCTGCTTGACATTGGGGACAGTCTGATGATCATCAACTTGTGTTGGAGTCGGTTGTGCCGTGTGGCGATTGGGCCCAGGAAGTTGAGAGTGTGAGAAGGCTGGTATTTGAGGCGCATGTTCAAGATCGAGCAGAAGGGCTTCGCACTGTCGTACATTGCTCGATACATTCACTGTGGGCGAAATCTTGCGCTTCTTCGCGGCTGGTCTAGACTGCGCGAGCGGATCGACATTTTCATCATCGTCAGAGATCGTGATGACCTCGCCGACTGGCTTCGACTGCTTCCTTCGTTGCGCTTTGGGTGGAGATGCTGGAGTGCGGCCGCCGGTAGCAAAATCCTGTGCTAGCGCATCACGAGGATTGTTGTCATTCGTACTTTGCACCGATCCAGAAGACCCCGGCGCCGTGATCCGATCAAGTTGTGTTGCCATTCGACTATTCCATGTAAAAGTCGAAGTGATCGGTGATGTAAGGTTCAAGGCGCGTCGTGCACGCGTTGTGAAATTGACGTTCGACCCCCGTCACCCTCGAGTTACGAATATATCATACCTAGTCGCGACATCAGACGAACTCCATGGCACGGCAAGACGAGGTTATGTTCTTCTGCCTATCATAGATGTCTAAGTGCTAAGGTAACGCTACATTACTACATCTGACGGTCGTCAAATGCTCTCCGGCGGCTGTTGCTTGAACAGCTGCAATCGATCCACTAGTAGCATCTCCCAATAACGAATACACACCCACTGAGCTCCAAACCCTGAGATGCGTCTTCCTGAGCTCTGCCATTGAGTATGCTCTCTTCTTTGAGTGCTCCGCGCGACCACATGGCTACTCTATCTCCCCAGCTGCGCATACGCCCTCCGTCTGTTTGGTTGAGTTCACGCAGTCTTCCGCTGTTCTCTGCCTGAACCGACGGTAAGCCAGACAGGCATCAGCTCGGTAGACTCGGGTGTCGCAGAGTGCTGAAGTTGGCCGAGTTACTCGAACATCAAGACGCAGCAGCCGCTATGTGAAATTGCCGCTGAACTCGCGTCAACTGCTTCCCTGGGAGACGATTATCTGTCCGCATGGCTGAGCTAGCTGGTCAGGTAGCAGGTGCGCGTAATCGTTTATTCGAGCGAGGTTGATCGATTTCCACGACACGCCGGCACTGCTCCGCGCTGTGCGTTTCTGGAGCTGTACTGGCAGTGCTCTACCTTCACGTACATGATATCTCTCACCCCATCATGACCACAGTGATATGCAGAAACCCGTCCGCATAGCTAGCAACTCTGCTCAGCTCCAGCAGATCACCTAGCAGCGGTACCACAGCACCATGTAGCATAGGCTGCGCGAGGATCGGATTCCTCGAGCTTGGAAAGATGGTAGGCAGCATCGTCTTCAGTGCAGAGCCTAGCGTCTGAGGTTTGCGCTGAGGTCCGAGTAGAGGTATCAGAGACTGTACCACTCGAACGTGCCCAGCTTTCGCCGTGGCCGCTGGCGCAGCTTCTTCGTCTGCTGTTGCCTCTGGGATTGGCTGCGTTGTTGCTTCGTCAGCCATAGCTGGCAGGTAGATTCTGGTGGGTATGTGGCGAAGCGTGACGCCAGGCGCGTATAGCAGCTTGTTATTGATTTTGTTG
>JAVRRP010000245.1:0-22894 GCA_036872775.1 Oleoguttula sp. CCFEE 5521
CCATCAGCTTCCAGCTGTCGTCCTCAGGCGCTTTGCCCTGTTGCAGCTCTTTCGTAGCTTTTGAGAAGAAGATCAGGAGCAGATCCTCTACTTTCCTGTCCTTCTCCATAGCTTTCCTGAAAGTCGGGTTCTTGAACTCATTCAGAAACGCGGCAAATGTCCTCTTTACCAAAGCATCTCCATACTCTGGCATACGCTCTTGACCGACCAGCACACCAGTCATACGCTTGTCCAAGGCTCCCATGAAAGCGTGCGGAAATCGAGTGCTCTTCGAATCCCGTATGAGGCTGAAGTCCTTCACCATGTCATTGATGCTCGTCGACGTCCGCTGTATGGGCTTGCTGGTATTCGCCACATGCTGGACTCGCTTCTGGCGGGGCTGCAGTAGATAGACCAGGTATGCCACCCGGAGGGCGTATGAGTAGGCATCCTGGTCTGTCACGGGGCGTTTGGCGTAGGAGACATTGCGGCGGAGGACACTCGAGGCTGCCCGTGAGCTGGGGCGCTTGCGATTGATCGAGGAGGACGTGGAGGTGGACATAATGGGTCCAAGAGTCTATGGGGTTGTTCGAGGGATTCTGCCTGCTTTCATCTTATCGACCCACGATAGTCTTTCCGGACATGCACGCAAGGAGGGAATGTGCAGTGGCAACGGTGCGGTGAATGCTGTTGCCCGGAGTGGACGACTTTGCTCGAGTAGGGGTGGTAATTGCGATATAGCCCCAGACTTGGTCTCAAGAACAGTCGAGACAGCACACAACACCAAGTCCACCATGAAACACACGGGCCCGGTTCACATTCAGAGTTCCTGCTTAGTGCTATGCGATTCCCTCATGCGTCATTAGTGCCGGGGTTCGGGGACTGGAGGCGCGTTTCAGACTTCGAATAGATGAGGTTCAACAAGGTCCGGCTCGTCCCTTCCTCCTGTGTTCACCACATATTATCACACGCCAACCTCACTTCATCGAATTGCACAGACAAGCTCCGTTCATTCACATTGAAATTCATATTGTTGTATACAATCTGCTGCACGCTCCTCTCATCTCTCTTGCTCTAGCATGCAATCAGAGTGGACATCATTACTTCCGATCGACTGTATATACCCTCCTTGAATCCGACCTCGTGCCTTTCTCCACCTACCTAGGAACAGGTAGAGCGAATCCTTACCACTCTGGATCAGATTTTCTCCGCAGTCCGTTATGTGAGTTCTTACCAATGTCTGTCAATGGTGTTTGTGCTTTCTCTGACGGCTTGGTGCAGCGTATACTGCTGTGAGCTGGAAGCAAGCTCATCTAAAAGTGAGCTGGAGCAGTTGAGCAAAGTGAAGGTCGCAACCTGTGGGATTCATTACGGTTGCTCCCGTCATTCACTTCCACGGCGTGCATACAAAATCTCGTGCGCTCCTCGCTTGGCTACTTCACTCGTACCCTTCACTTGATCGCACGAGCATAAAAGCCATCTTACTGCTGCTTGCACGACTTCATCTCTACTGCTCGTGCAACCACAACATCTTCCGGATCTACTTCCGACACCACGAGCTACTCCGCACTATCACTACCACACGACATCCTCTACCATGTCCATGCCTCCGCCACCCACCCCACCACAGATGGGCAACGCCAATGCCATTGGCAACAAAACCCGCCTGACCGAGGAGGAAAAACGTGCGAATCACGTTAAATCTGAGCAGAAGCGCCGAAACGAGATACGCATCGGGTGCGAGCGTCTTGCCTCTCTCCTCGACATGAAGGGCCAGGGCAAATCCGAAGCCAGGATTCTCGAACTCACTGTTCAAGCCATCAAGGAGCAGCTGGCCTTGAAGGAGGCCATCAAACAACACATCGAGGAGACTCGCGGGCGGGCTTCCGTTAATGCGGTCGACGAGATGTACCGCGAGGCAATGGAGGATGCGAAGACCAATAATTTCGGTATTGGTCCGCTGGAGAGGCGGGGGAGCAGGATCAAGAAGGAGGACGAGTATTGAGGTAAGCTACCTGAATTACCAAGCTCTTACACTCCCACTAATGAATGCGCCTGTCAGACCCCAGTCCACGGATCTCCAACGCCTACAGCCCTCTCAACCCGTCCTACTCTGTCCCATAGGCAAGGCTCATATGTCAGCACGGACGAAGTCCACCCCGGAACTCAGCCTCAGGGGCATCGCGATGGCACGTGCGAGAAAATCACGATGCGGGATGAGAACCACGACTTCATCACTCAGGTATCACTTGGGCAGTACTTTCGATTCGGATGGTAGTAGATGAAATTTTGTCTTGGGTACATTCTTTCCACCAGGCCATACTGGTCTTGGCTTGCTACTCCAACTTTGTATTGATGGCTACATCCACCGAACTGCCTCCTTGCATATTGTCAATCTTTTCATATAGTCTAGTAGAACGCCGTGAGCTTCCACCCTGCCTTGATAACTCTCACGGCCGCAAAGCATCCGAACGCTAGCACGTAGCAGATGCCCGTCCACAGTGCCACACCCCAGTATGCGCCACCTGAAGCCTGGATGATGGCTCCACAGATCGGAATACCGGTAAGCGTGCCGAAGGATACAATCGTGTAGCACGTGGCATAGTACCTGCGAATGGAGTTAATACATTACGTTGCAGCATTCGAATCGTCCAGAACGCACCTTCCATACTCCTCAGTATCACAAAGCATTCCCACACAAACCGGCGTCAGACTGATATTACTCCCACTTGCGAATCCCATCAACACACAGTAAGTGATCAGCAGGCCCAAGATCGTCGAGCTCGGCGTCTCTGCATTCTCGGACAAAACCGTAGCTGGCACCCACAGACCCAGTGTGCTGATCATGCACAGCGCTACAGTAAGCAACATGGTATTGTACCGCCCCATCAGATCGGCCATGTAGCCCGGTATCCAGCGACCGATGCAAGATCCCGCATTGAAGATCGCGATGATCTGGAAAGCGAAGGTAGGGTTCGAAGCTCCAGAGTGGAGGGTGTAAGAGACGAGATAGGTGATCGGCACGAAGAGTCCGTACTCTAGGAAGAACGTCCCTACTGTGCAGAGCAAGAAGCTCGGGTCGCGGAAGATCTTGAAGTCCGGTAGTACGCTGCCACCTGGCTGTGGAGGCAGTCGTGAGCGGATGAACAAGTTGGCGAAGATCAGCAGGCCAGCGAAGATGAATGCTAGTATGCGGTTCGACCACGCCCAGCCGATCTTCGGGAAGAGATTCTGTAGCATAAGTGGGAAGATAACGCCCCCCATTGAGCCTCCGACAGCTGCTATGCCTGTGGCTGTACCGCGTTTGGCGAAAAACCAGTGCCCGATTGATGAGACGGCTGGCGTGAAGATAAGAGATGTGCCAATGCCGCCGAGGATGCCGAAAACGATCATGAAGTGCCAGTACTCTGTCCAGTTGTTAGCATCAGATAGAATCGTCCTTCATACTTAATCCACTCACTAGTACACTCTCCCATCAAGAACACGCTCAACAGCAGGAACACCGTCCCTGCCGCGACGATCCATCTCGGTCCATGCGCGTCAAACACAGGCCCGATCTGCACTCCGCAGAAGAAAGCCAAGAAGACGTACACCGAGAAGATCCAGCCGATAGCCTGCTCATCGAAGCCTCCCAGCTGATTCTCAGCAAGATAAGCCTGATACACGCCGATGATATTCATGTACCCGAAGGCGGCGAGCATACCGCAGAAGCTGCCGAAGACGACGAGCCATGCGCGAAGGCCGCCTTCAGGGTAGATCACCTCATCCTTGGGAATAGAGGCCGGTGATGTCGGCGAAGATAGATCAGAACTCAGTCCATGTTCTTCATTCTTGGACTTGGTAGTAGAATCGCTGCCGTCCGGGAATACGAAGCATTGAGACTGGCGTCGAGGCCATTGCTGCTTTTCCGGGTCCTGAGACCAAGCAGACGCCGCTGTCTGCGGCGAGGTAGTGGGATTTAGCGAAAGCGCTAAGCTGTTCGCGCGAAAGAGTCCTGGCTTGCTGCCGTTAGGGTGTGTAGTCATGCGCTGTCTGATTGCTCAAATTGGAAAGGTGGGCGGATTCGCCACTTCAGCTTGATACTATGGACGAGTATGGAAGGGGTTGAGGTTGAGATTGAAAAGCGCTTGTCAGCGGACGGGGAGTGGTCATTGGTACATATACTTTTCTCGCACCCCACCTGCGGCATTCGTTATTCGGGCCGAGTTGCAGCATTTTGTCGATGTTGTCATCGGAAAGGCGTGAGAAATCCGCGCTACTCGGCAGGGCGCGATCTGCCTTGGCGGAGTTCACAGACGCAACAACGGAAGGAGCGGCCACCTCCGCTGTCGGCGCTGCCCAAAGGCATGTGGACTATCACCGACGAGAGGTACTCATGTTTGCAGGTCATGTACATCATCTCACATTATCTATGCCTGCCTGCCGTGAAGCCCTTCCCTCATCGCAATTTGTGACCACCACGGCGCAAAATCCGTGATCATAGCCCTCCAATCCAGAAGTCTAGTCGTTCTGCCTCAACGACGCAGCCTCAATCTCCCTCTTAGTGACCTCAAGCCTGCGATGCATGTCTAACAGCTTTGTCATCTCCTGCCCACCGACAGTCTCGCCTTCACCCTTCTTGCGCATGACCTCGTCGTACGCCTTGGCGTACGCAGGGTATAGTTTATCTCTAAACTCCTGAGCAAGGCGCACTCCCTGGTTGAATGTAATATTGTTGATAATCTCGGAGGAGCTGTCACTGCTTATGCTCGTTTCTTGATCGGGAGATGTGCTCTGTGCTGTGTTCATGGAGCTCATGGTAGCGGTGGAGCTGGAGTGCGAGCGCTGAGAAGCTGGGGAGGCGGCAATGACTTTCTGACTTTTCGGGGCTGGGCCGGCGCTCAGCTCTGTGACGGCTTTGCGTTTGGTTCCTGTCGTAGCTGTCTCCGGTTCGGTGGGTGGTCTTGTCGCCGCCGGCTTACCGCTGTTGGTAAGAGTGTAGCGAGCGCGATCCGGCACGTGAGCGTGCTTGGCCTTCTCCGCTTCACTCGCCGTGGTGGAGGACTGGCTGAGGACAGTATCGTGGCGTTTCCGAGCGATCGATGTACCTGTGGTGATGCCCAGTCCCTTCGGCGTTTCGGCGCCTTGCTTCACTCGCTGTACACCGGTGGCACTCCGACCTGGAACGTCTGAGGTTGCACGTGGACGAGTGGTGCCAAGAGGTGATGATATACCTGGCTTGCGCTGACTCGAGCTCGACGTTGTCTGAGCCTTCCGGTGTGGCGATGAGATGACTGCACTGTCGTGTATATGCGGTGTGCTCTTGCCAGCGGCAGAAGGTCTTAATGTGATCGGTGTTGATGCCGTCGTGAGTGACTTCGTCACTTTTGCGCCGTTCACTCGAGCAAGCGGCGTGTCGCGTGAAGCACTCTTCGATCTCTTCACATGCTCATCACTGCTGTCGGGTGATGATGCGGGTGCAGGTCGTGCCTTCCCACTGAGCGTGATCTTGGCGTTTGCTGGCTTCACCTTGGGCGCAGCACGGGAAGGAGCATCCTTCACTTCACCATCTTCGGCATCGCCATCATCATCAGAGCTGAACACTAACTCGGCTGACTTCACTTTCGCTGAGGTGGCCTTCACTCCAGCGCTCTTCAGCGATGGCGTTGTTGCCTTCTTTGTTCCCTCACGGTCACTTGTTGCAGCCACGAGCTCCCTTTCCTTCCGCTTCTTGTCCTTCGCATCCTCGACAGCACGCGCTTTCTTCGGGTCCTTCGACAACAGCCGTTTCTTCATATCTCCATTAGACTTGGCGGCGCCAAGCTTGGGAGTATGCGAAGACCCTGGCCGGGGTGTGACACCGCCCTCTTCATCGTCCGTCACAGCAGAGTGAAGGCGCGGACTGGGTGCCCAATTGGGCGTCAAGCCTTTGCTCTGTCCTCCATTACCAAGATACAGCTTCGAAAGTACGATGCCTTTTCCTCTGTCTTTCTCTGGCAGCAGCTTTTGCCAGACTTGCTCTTCCTTGCTAATGCGAAGCCTATCGAAAGCCCGAATGGCGTTTTCGATAGCTTGCTGTCTAGCATCCTGCGATGTGTACCCAAATGTCCATACATCCAATTCTTTGTACATCCTATCCGAGAGCTTCCATCTCCCATCCTGTTGCTGTCCCAGCTTGGTCAACATCGTGTCTAGATCTGCTTTCGGTATATGCGTCTTCGCCATGACAGTATCGGTAGTGACAGCTGCCATGGCTAGAAGGTGTAGGATGGCAGTACGCATGGCGTGAAGCTTGAGAGTGGTTCCAGTCGGTGCGGAGGTGACCGTGGGTCCCACTGATGGCGTGCCCATCCCGCTCAACGCTGGACTAGAAGCATCTGAAACAGGACCCATGCCCAGCAGTCCGCTGCGCTTCTGTTTCTTCGCAGCTTCGAACCGGCTCTTGAACTCAGGGAGTACCCGGTCCGTGATGGTTGTAGCCCTGGCTTTCTTCTCCTCATTGTAGCTAGCAATGGTGTTTTGCAACGTTGCCAGTGCATCGTCCGCTCCAGCAGTGTCGATGGGCTTCGGGAGATCGTTCAGCTTGCCCTGATGTGTGATATTGGCTTCGAAGTTGAGATCGGTAGCAGTGGAAACTATGTACAGCTCGCTCGTGTATGCACTCGGTACAACGTTGACGTCTATAGATCGGTCGCCCAAGCGGAGTTTCTGGATGTTGTCTTCAGCGTCTACTAGGAGCACGAGAAGTCAACAGCGGCCTACCATTTGCTTCCCAGTCACGAGCTGCAGTCCACTCTTGCCCTTCGCACTCTCTCGCATGTCCTTGAGTGTACGATGGGACAGCCGAAGCTGTATGGCAATCCGAGAGCCATTCTTGGACGAATGTTTATTTCCTCCGGCGCCATGCAGCATAACGGCAGTGGGAGGAGCAGCCATAGCGTCGATAGGTATTGCTACGAGTACACTCCAGAGAAAGTCGAGCGTCTACTGCGGTTCTCCATGGATTGCAGTCGACAATGCAATCTGACCAAGCAAAGTAGCCGCTCGCCGGTCCAATCTATTGTCTTGACGGATCACGGTCCGCTGGGACAGGCTCGCTTGTAATGTTTGCCTCTGCAGTGAAGGCAATGTGGTTCTGACTCAAGTTTTGTGGATCGATCGATCATGAAGCATAGACTACCGGATATCAATGACAAGACGGAAGAGAAAGCGAACGAATGTGGTATGGGAAAGCGTAACAAAGAGCACGACGGTCATGCTCGAAGGTCGAGGCGGAGGGCTGAATGTACCAATGCGGGACCCACTTCTGGCTGTATTGGGAGTTGAAGACATGGATGCCAACATCCCGTCGCTCACGATGAATCTTGGTAATAGAGCCCGCGCGAAGCATGGCGACTTATTGAAGGCCATGTGGAGACAACAAGGCACATGAGGCGACTGAATGCAACACTCGTGGCCTCATCAATTGCTATGAGGCCGTCCCCAACTTCTCACGTCAAGAAACGCCTCCCACGCCTTGCTCCCGCCCAGCCTGCATCCTCCATCGGTACGGTTCCTGCGCGTGCCTGCCTGCGACTTTGTCAGACGACCCTTCATCCGACGCCGTTCCAGAAGCAGCACCGACTCCGCACGCCACTGCACGACCTAGCTATAACTGCATTATTGGCTGTCTTTCCATGGACATAATCTGCGTCCCATGCGCTTTCTCAAGGCGCGTCTGTATCAGGTTCACGACGAGACCACGATCATGACTGGGCGGACAAGGATGAGCAGATGAGATCGAGTGATCTGCTCCCAGGGTGCGGGGGTACGCCATCGGGCGTTGTTGCCGCAGCGGCTCGTAGCGAACGGGTTGACAGTGCGTCGGCTGCAGTTGCCGGCGATGTCACCTCGCTTGCAGTCCCTCAAACTGTGTCGAGCATCCACCGAAATTCAAGTATCCAGGAGCGAGTCGCAGTACTCGCACAGCATCGTTGGCGAGATGGCAATTGGAAGTAAAGGGCTATGAATTTGATCGCAAGGCAGAAATTCAATTGATGCGGTTCAGTATCTGTTCACCTGCTAAAAACCGACGAACATTCTCAGCTTGCTCGGCATACCAGACGTTCATCGTATCAGCGTTGACATAGCCCATATGTGGACTTCTGACCAGCTCAGACTTGCCACTGTAGCTCCGCCAACGACTATCAGCGGGCAGCGGCTCTTGCCACCAGACATCAAGCGCGGCACCCCTGATGGCGCCTCTGTCCAGTGCATCATACAGCGCGTCCTCATCAATCAAGGGACCTCGAGAGCTGTTCACTAGCATCGCACTTGACTTCATCTGCGACAGCTCCTCTTTGCCTACGATGCCACGGCTTCGATCTGATAGGACGTAGTGAACACTGACCACATCCGCCTGCCGGAACAGCTCTTCCTTCGACACGGCCTTGAAAGTTCCCGCAGGCAGACCAGCAGTCTTCGCCGCGGCATCAGCTTTCTCTTGTGTAAGACTCTCGCTCCACGCAATAATTCTCATGCCGAACGCCAGAGCACCAATGCGAGCTGTCGTTGTACCTAGCTTACCCAGACCACAAAGTCCAAGTGTTTTACCACCAAGTGCAACAGCGTACCCAGACTGCCATTGCTTCGGCTTAGTCTGCAAAGCAGCATCATCATGCGGGATTCTGCTCGCTAAGCTGAGTATTAACGCCCAAGTGTGTTGCGTTGTGGAGTCGTAACCTGGTGGAGGAGGCAGATGCGTGTCCTTCGAATGGTCCGGATCTCCTGGCTTCGCACCTGTGGTGCCTGCGACGACGATTTCGTGCTTTGCTGCCCAGTCCAGATCGAGCGAGGCGTTGCGGACGCCAGTGGTGAGAAGAAGCTTCAGGTTAGGTAGCTGAGACAGGAGATCCGACTTAAATGGCGTTCGTTCGCGCATGGTGCTGATGACCTGAAAGGACTTGAGGCGCTCGACGAGCTGATCGCGGCCGTCGGACAAGCCAGGGTCGAGAGTCTCGGGGAACGAGGATACTTCGGCATTGTTGATGCTGTCGAAGTGGTCCTTTGCGATGCCGCCGTAGTCGTCTAGTATTGCTACCTTCGTCTTTGCTGCTGTCGCCATGCTGCGTGCTTGTAGTCGCGATGCTTGGAAATATGTCTGACGAAGTACTTGGTAGGCCCTTTGCATCGGTCGCTGTTCGCCTACTACATACAGTATTGGTCAAAGACTGGCAGCTAGAGGCTCACTTGGGTACGAGGGCCGAGCATGGATGTGCACTGTATGGTAGCTAAAGATTCGACAACTTACGCACAAACCAACAATCGCACTGCTCCCGCCAGAGTTTTGCGTGCTTGACCTACATATACATAGCTTTATCATCAAGCTGGATGGCTGCAAGGAGGATCGAGGATGAGAAGTGCCGACCTCGCAGCAAACAGTGCCGAAAGCACCGAGAGCAGTTGGCAACAGGCGATGATGACCTAGCTGTCATCGACAACAATGACCGTACATACCTTCTATGTTTTGACCAGTTCTAGACGGCTGAGTGACCTAGCCATCATCAACTCCGGGTCAAGCACTGGTGCTGTCACCCCGCGATCATAACGTTGATCACCTTTTTTGCTGTCTCTAGACAAGTCTCGCCTTTGGAATTAGCACTCCAGTGAAGCTATAGCCAAATCTGAACTCACGAGAAATGGCATCGACTATCTTTGCGAGCCCTACTCTGCTTGGCCTCCCAGCTGAGATCCGCAACACGATTTGGGAGCTCGCTCTGATCGAATTTGAACTCGACCCGACCACCTCACTACCTACAGCACTCCGCAGGAAAATCCAGCATATTCCATCTCACTGCCTCACAACGACAGAGGACTGGCCACAGCCCCCGTTGACTCGGACGAACCGCCAGATCCGTCACGAGACACTGTCGTTATCGTACGAACTTGGCATCTTCTCGGTCACGGTCAGCTCGATGATGATGTTCCCTTTACGACAATGGGCAGAAATCATTGGCATCGAGAACGTGAGACGACTCAAACATGTCGAGGTCAATTGGAAGGCGCACGATCCTTATGTGCGGACGAGAACGAACGAGATGATGGCTGCGAGCAGGTTCCGCTACAGTGAAATCGGGCAGGCCTTGGATGGGGCGTTGAGGTATGAGCATTTGTTTTCTGGAATGAAGCTTGTGTAAGCATTCTCACTTGGCGAGAAGTCATTCGGTATCGAAGCAACCGCTGCGAGTGTAACGACGACGGTTCTGTGGGGATGAAGGTCCATCCATAGCACCTGTAAGACTATGCAGATGCTACTTCGTCAAGTACTTTGACGTATCCCTTGATCTCATCCTCTGTGCAGACTGTCAGCGATACCCAATATATCACGAAGCGTGCTCACTTACCAGTATTGTAATGCACCAGACTGACTCTCACCACACCATCGACAGGATCGAGACCCATCACTTCCTCACAAAGCCTGTTACTGTAGAAGGCGCCCCATCTACACGCGAAATCGCTCTTCGCCTCGATAGCATCAACGATATCTTTGCTACTCTTACCCTTGACTGTGAAACTGATGACCGGCACCCTCTTCTCCTTATCAGCGACCGGCTGGCCCCAGATTTGATACAGGTCCGGCTTAGAGTTCAGGTAGTCAATCAGAATCTTCTGCAGCTTCTCCTCATGCACCGCAATCTGATCCCAGGGCACGTCCTGCAGGTACTTGCAAACCTCCGGTATCGAAGCCGTAAGCTCGTAGTTCGCTCCCGCCAATCCGAGTAAGTTCTCGAGCGAGTCTTTGGACTTGAAGAAGTGACCGAGCGTGATCATGGACTTCTGTGCCTCTTTGGAAGCATACAGAGAGGCGATGTGAGGACCGTAGACTTTGTACCAAGAGAAGGAGTAGAAGTCTACCCCCCAGTCTCTGACATCGACCGCGCGATGTGGTGCGTAGGCTACGGCATCGACGCACAGTAGGGCACCTGGAGTGGTATGGACTGTCGCTGCGATAGCCTTGACGTCGTTGATCGTTCCGAGAATGTTGGAGGTGTGGGTGCATGTAACAAGGCGAGTTTTTGGCGTCAACAGCTTCTTGAGAATCTCCGTGTCGAGCTGAGGATTGTATCGATCAGGCGAGTCCCACCAGACAATCTTGCACTTTCGCCACTCGGCCAGCTGAACCCACGAGGCGATATTTGCTTCATGATCGAGCTTCGAAATGATAATCTCAGAGTCTGCCGTGACGTGCTCGTACAAGCTCAAGCTGAGATTGCGGAAGAGCTGCGTCGTCGATGGCCCGATCACGACCTCCTCGGGAGAAGCGTTCACATACTTGGCCACTGCGTTGCACCCTTCATCGAATAGCTTCGTGGACTGTCGAGCGATTTCATAGGAAGCACCCAATTGGACGTTGCTGCTCAGAAGATAGTTCGAGACCGAATCGACGACGGACTTGAGGACTTGGCTTCCGCCTGCATTGTCGAAGTAGACCTATAAGATCGTCGTATCAGCATTGGGAGGCGCATAGTATACTGTTCCGAATGTCAAATTACCTGCTTCTTGCCAACGGCTGGAAAGTGCTCGCGAACAGCGTTCACGTCGAATGTGGCTGCCATGTTACCGTACGTAGACGAAGCTTCAGTGCCACCTTGTCAGATTTACAACAATTGTCAGTCACTTCTCTATCAATAACGAAGCACCGAAGTCCTTCCATCTTCGCCACGCCCTTCGTGTAACGTCTGCTTGGAATATGCAAGCGACTGGACATGTCTGGCAGCACCTTCCCCATCCAGCTTGAACTCCGCCTTGAGGGCCAAGATGGAGTTCAGCATTCCAATGGGCTGGCATCACTTGCTCCACCTATTAATGATTGCTTGCCATCAGATGGGCACACTGAAAGTAGAACGCACTGCCTGAGCAAATATGATATTTGACGTTACTAGATAGGCCGCCTCTTGCCACGACGCCAGTATCAATCCTCGTTACCACCTACGTCCTTCACCTCCGGCACCTTATACCCATTGCCCGCCGCCAAGAACTCATCAAACAACTCCACGAACCCAGCTCGATCGTTCACATACTTGGACATGTCATTCTTCCTCATAGCATCGATATGCGTGCTCGTCCCAGCCTGCCTAGTCAACAGTCGTTGCGCACCCCACTGCAATTGCACCGCGCTCTTGCAGATTAGCCGTGTCCGAAAGCCCTCCTCGCCGGTGAGCTTGTGCGGACTATCTCTCGAGAGATTCCTCGCATGGCGTACGTCGGGTGGCAAACGCTTGGCCTCTTCGTCAGCTTGTGTGCGCTCGGTCTCCAGCAACTGCCCCGCGAGGTCGCCGCCGCCCTTGCGATACGCAATGAGACCAAGAGAGATGACAATGCGGACGATGGCTTCGTGGCCCTTGTTAAGCTCATGAAGAACGGCGGTCTCCCTGCCATCGATCCTCTTCTTGCGGTACGGACTCTTAGTGATCATGTCTGCGAGGTTATAACATTCCATGCGCGATGGCTCGAATTCCTCATCCTTGAAGGTAGGCGACCAGTAGTACACCGCGTCGCCGACGCAGCGCATCTCCTGGCTGAGCTTCGCGGCGAAGGTGACGATGCGGTACAGATCCTGGATTAATCGGTCCCAATAGTACTCGATTCCAGTCTCTTCGTTGACGTGGATGTTCAGATCATAGAAGAATTGCATTTGCCTTGCAATTTGTGCCGACACCTTCGCGACGTTCTGCTTGAAGCTCAGATCCCCTTTGGCCAGCTCCCTGCACTTCTTCGCGCGCTGCTCGGTGCGGTAGAAGCCTATGTCATCGTCAGTATTTGTCAATGAACACTTATTGCCGGAGGTCCTTACCATCTTTATCCGTGTGCTTCATGTCCAGCAGATTAAGTTTCTCATCAAGTTTCTCGTCCGCAGCGAACCACAGCGCGCTGAACACATGCTCCTTGAGCGCACGAGACACGATACCCATCGCCAAGGCCTCGAGACAAAGTCCATCATAAAATAACTCCTCCCAACCGGCCACTCCATTCGGACCTCCCATCGCAAGGCATCCAATATATCTCACCAATGTCGCATTGTCTTCATCCTCGCAGATGTCCTTCACGGTATTGCCGGTGAGCTCCGGATCCGGGCGACAGAAGTACTTCGAGAAGGAGACTGTCATATCTCTCAGATCATGCATGGCCGCGCAGAGCGTCTCGTCCTTTGCCGCATCGCTCTTGATCTGCCACAATGGAAATCCACCAAACAGCTCCCCAAGCTGAAAGCTTCGCTTCGGCTTGCCCATAGGCTCGGACACCGGACTGAACACCATTTTCTCCTCTTCCGCCGTCAGTCGATCCACAGAAATCCGATCCTCGTCTTCATTCTCTTCGTTTAAAGCCCGCTTCATCGACGATCTCGCAGGACTCATCGAAGCCCGTGCACGATCGGACTTCGTAGCGCCTTGCTCAAGACGCGATGTCCAGCTGACGTGGCGTGGCGAGCGATCGACGGCTTGTTCATTGTACTCGTCGTCTGGGTAAGCAGCGCGCATGGGTGAGAGAGCTGGGTTGGGACGAAATGAGGCGTCGGCAGGTGACTTGCGTCTGGGGCGTTTACGGGAGGGTGAAGCCATATTAACGTGATGGGCGGAAAGCTGCTGGGTGGTACGGTATATGATGGAGCTAGTGGTGGGTGGTGCTGGTGTGAGTGACGGTACGCGCGCCGGAGAGTGATGTTGTGTGGAGGTCAGAAGTACAGAGTGATGTTTGGGGAATGAAGCAAGGAAACACGAGACTCTACATTCCTCAGCTGTACACAAAGAAATGAGACATCACCACGGCGACGCACCGACTAGATGTCAACGCAACAGAAGAGTACTTGCTGTGATGGGAAGAGGAGTGATGCACCGCTGCGTATGCTTGAGTGAACGTACCTTCACTCTCCAATACTGACCAGGTCTTTCTGCTCTCCGGCCTAGCATCGATAACCTCACTCCCCCGCTGCAGCTCTAGCATCACACTCACTCTCCTTCAGATGACGATGAACCTCATCCCCACAACCAGACTCTCCTCCTTGAACGTCCCCAACCTCTCTTTCTTGATCTGCCTCTGAACATTCCCCATCGCATAGCTCACAGCACTACCAACACACATCGAAGGAATCTCGAAGTCCTCAAGTGCCTGCGCGATCGACTCATCTGCAACACTCTTTCTGGGCTTCGTCGTAGTAGACTGCACAGCCTTTGTTGTGGCCTGAGGCGCAGCTTCGATTCGTGTAGGCGTTTCTTGCTCGGCAATGCGGTCCAGCAGCACAACAGGCTTGTGAGAAGTCCTTGTCTTCATAGTAGAGCCAGTTTTCCTACGCTTATTTGGCGTAGCATGAGCTGACCACGCAGGATCAACCTCGTCATCGTCCGCGGGCTCGTCCATAGGGCGCTTGCGAGGTCTCCCACACTTGCGTTTCGCCGGAGTCTGCACATTGACGCCGTAGATAGCTGAACCTGGAGGACGCCTTGGTACGCGCTCAGCAAGCGTCGGGTCCAAACGACTGAGTAGAGGGCCATCGGGCTGGCAGCCGTAGTCCATCGCCAGGTCGATCATTCGCTCCATCGTAGTCTTTTTGCTGACTGTGTCCTCTCCAGACTCAATGGCCATGTCGTCGAGATGTAGCAGCGGGGCGAAGCCTATATCTTCTCCGTCTGTGCTAGTTGTGGTATTAAGCGCGATGTCTGCGGAATCGGAGGATTGCATTAATTGTCTCGGATCGACAGTGCTGCATTTAGATTGTGCGGCGACAAGGGAAGAGAAATCGAGTGAGCCGGAGCCGCCATTACTGCGTACGAACTGGGCAGCGAGCGAAAAGGGTGATGCGTTGTAGTGTGAGGTGATGAAGGGATCGCCGTAGGCTTCGAGAGGCGCTGCTAAGAGTCAGTGGTTATATCATGATGAGGCTGGAGTGTCCCAACTTACGTGGATGAAATGCTGGCGTACTGTAACCAAAACCCACGGTCGGCTGCGATGGCTCGAGGATTTGAAGTTGCGATTCACCGGGAGGACACTGATCCTGCATCGCGACATCGTGGAATTCTTGCTGCAGCTGTGCTCCGGCATCCCACCCATCTGCGCCTTGCGTCTCTGTGAGCAGCATTGGGTCGATCTGCATTTGATTGTGTCCAGCATGTACGCCTTCGCGCACGGTGTCTCCAACTTCAGCGTATCCGATCGAGCTGTCGTTGAAGGTGACGCCCAACTGGGCTTGTCGCTGCTCCAAACTCCCAACCTCAAGCGCTGCTTCCATGAGACGCATGTGCTCCTCTCTCACGCCACTCCTCAACTCGTCCAAAGTCTCCCGCTGCCTCTTCGGCGACATCTTGACCATGTCACCCATTCGCTGCGCAATCGTGCGCTCATTCGATCTGCCGTAGCCTTTGGCGCACTTCATGGTCTTGAGCTCGACGGGCAGCTGTTGGACAGCCTCGTAGAAGCTTTCGCGTCTTATTGGTGTAGATCTGTGCTCTGTAGGAGTGCCGCCATGTTGGAGGATGCTCAGACTAGCGAGGCTCTTGCCAGCGTTCAGCGTCTTGTCTCCGGCGGCTGAGCGGAATCGAGCTGTGAGACTATCTCTGGGAATCTCGAGGATATTCGACATGAAGCGGTGATCGGTCATGCGAGTCGGCCCACGTTGATACGATGTGCCTGGGCCAAACTTGGAGCCGTCGCCAGCAGTGATGATGATGTCGATGACACTGAAGTCAGTGCCTAGAAGCTTGATACGGTCCGACATAGCTAGCTGTGACAGGGCGATAAGATACTTCGCAGTGATAGGTATCTCGCCGTCAACATCTTGCCCGCGACGTTCAGCCTCTCGTATGTACGCCTCACAGAGCTGCGTCCAGCGGCGTGCGGCGCCGGCCGGGTCTATACTGGGAGTGTAGCTCTCATACGTCCATGGCTTTTCCGCCTGGCGATGAAAGCGTGTGCCGCTGAAGACCTTGGTGCCACCACGCTTTGCGACAGCTCCAGAAGCACGGCGCCAGTTATCGTAGACGACTTCGACCAAATCGCCGTTCAGGTAGATTTCGAACTTGAGATCTTTCGTGAAGTTGTTCGTTGTCGTTTTGCGATGCTCGCGGCCGTAAGTCGCGCCCCCGTAGTTGACTACCAGAGACAGTGCTTTTGTCTCCCCTGACCCTGCTGTCAAGAAGTCATGAGGTCAGCGTGTAAATGATCGCAGAGCTCGGTGAAATTGACTTACCGACTTGACTTCTCCCAAGACCTCCATCAGTGCCCTGATGTCCATTGACGCGCTCTGTCGTCGAATCGTCAAGCGACGCCACCCTGATGGTGTCCGATGCCGCATACATGTCATACTCAACATTGCCATTCATGTCTCCACCGTTGCTGCTGCTGCCGTCGCCGCCGCTGCCGGCCTCATGCGCCAGAAAAGGGGAGGATTCAGTATACTCACGTAGAGCTGGATCCACACTGACGTGCCCGCCCGCCTCCACCATCAGTGACGGCATATCGCCATCCTGGCCCAGATATTGCACATTGCTGGTACCCAAGTCCGCTTGAGCGATGGCCTGCTCGGGCAGTTTGCGGCCATGGCGTAGCTCAGAGTTGATGCGGTCAGCTTCTGTCTGCCAGGACTTGCCCATGCGCATTACGATTGTGTCACATATCGTCGCTTCTAGACTGGAAACCGTGAGACTCGCCGTCACTTTATGCGTGTCGTAGGTCGGCATCGCTCTGGTGATGGGTGATGCAATGGGTGTGATGATTGTTGGCCATTTCGGTTGTAGCGAGTGAGTGAGCCATCAGTTGACGTCGCCATAGTCGCCGTTTGCAAGGCAGGTGGGTCGTAGAGTGTAGTTGTGGGATGCTGGCAGAAGTGGAAGGAACGATCAAGGGCACCTCTTTAGCTGGACCTCACATCCTCGGCCACGACATTGTCTCAGCCTCTGCCCTCCGTGATGATCCCAATATTCGGCGCCTCCAAGCTCTCTCCAAGCTCAACAACTGTCTGATCATACACTCTTGCGATCTGCATCTCCCAGGTCTCCTCCAGCTCGCGGCCTGAGTACGGACTCTCGCCCTCAAGAATCAACCCTCCATCATCCTCGCTCCCCTCGGTGTCAGTCTCCGGCTCATACATCTCGTCCAGCTCTCCGCTCTTTAGACTCTCCATGACGGCCCTCCTCGTCCTCTCAACCAAGCTTCGAACCCTCACCTTCTCCGTCCCACTGACTCCTCTCCGGTTCTCAAAGCCAGGTAATCGCTCACCGCTGTCCACATCCCTCCCCTGCAACAGACTAGCAAATGCATGGTCCAGCTTCTCCAGTACCTTGAACATCTGCCTCGGGTTCGCGGGCATACCAGAAATCATGTCTGTCACAAATGCAGCGAGGTTGATGAGATATGGCATCTGTAGACTCGGCGTCCCAGAGATCCAGATTACGCTCAGCAGTTCGTCGACGTCTTTGCAAGCCTCTCGCATGGACTTGTAGCCTTGCACATGGTCCCAGATGGTGGATGCGTCTCGTTCGATGTCCTGTCCATTTGCAGCTGGGGTCGTCCGCTTGGCGAAGCGGCGCTGAATCTTGAGGAGATGCTCGTCGACATAGCGGATGAACGCCGACTCCTTGCTACCTCCAGGACGTAAAGGTTGTGATCGAGGATGGGGCAGCGCGGAACGTGTAGATGTTGTAGATGTTGTTATTGACGAAGGGGCTGGAGTGAGGGTGAAGCCGCCCGAGGGTCGAGGGGATGCAGACATCTTGAAATGGACTCACGATGATGGACTACCTCGACTTTTCTAACGGCAATCGACTCGATAGATGTATCGTGCCAAGTACGATGCAAGTGAACAAGCCATCAAATCCGCTTAGTCACTGACTTATCAGATTACAAGACCATTACTGTCCTCGCTGGCTGGGCACTCTGCTTCGTATCTTGATATGTGATGAACCTCAAAGAGCCGAGTGCACATGTAGTTCAAGGCCTCGGGTGTGGTCATGAGCTGCCGGAGTTGAGTCCGATCCTCGTTCGAAGCCATGCAGATCCGGGTGAGGGTACGCCGAATGGTGGAGATGTTCTATCACGACATTGCTGAACGACCAAACCTCGCCGCTCATGCGCTTAGCCTTGTACCAGTGCCCTGGAAGCCGGTCCATGCATTCGCTATTCGCTTCTGCGCTTCTACGCTTCATCAATCCACTGTTGCCGTCCCACATCGAGCATCTCATCAGCAGGGTGGAGGGGACTGAATGCTTGGCCCACCTCATCGGCCCCACGAAGCATCCAAACCTTCGCTGACGCAGGGCACATGACGCCAAAGACAGAGGATCAAAGGCGGATCATCAGTCTGCAACGCTCGCCCGAAGAAACGTTCACCCGAGTCGCGTGCGTAGGTGGAACCACTCGCTCACTTGAATCCACTTCTTTGACCGCCCGCATTGCGAATTGCTCGCATACGGTATCTATCTTCCACACTACTGCACCCCGTACATGCCAATGTCTGCACAACACCTTATGCTTCTTGCGCCGCGCTAGGACGACATCTCCACACACCGTCGTCCCACGATCTCTTCAACACCCAGCAAGCATGGCGTCTAGCTCTTCCACAATCCCCGACCCCATACCCTCCATCGCCCACCCCATACCCCCCTCCCCCTCATCAAACTCAACCCCACCTTCACCTACCCGCGGTCGCCCTCCCCTCACAAGCCGCGCCAGCTCCGGCACAATGATAACCCCACGCACCGGCCCCCCAACCTCCGCTGCAGTCCTCTACGAATCTTCGCCCACAGACCCCTCCCGCACACTATCCCCGCGCCGCGCGCCCCCAGAAATCGAGCAGCTAGGGGAAGCAGCGCGGAGAGACTTAGAAGACCAGGCGAAGGAGCTACAGAAGGGGTTAATGGAAATTGTGGAGCGGGTGGAGACGGTGAAGAGTGAGCATGCGCGGCTTGAGGGCGGGAATAAGTTTCTGCAGAGTTATATCGGGGAGTTGATGAGTACTAGTAAGGTTATGAGTAGTGGTGGGGGGAAGGGGAAGAAGTCGGGGAGGAAGTGAGGGTTGGGTGGGTGAAGGGAAAGGGTGTTGGTGATGGTGATGATGGATGGCGCTACTGAGGCTTGGTATACATGGGGCGTTTTGATGCATTTGCAACGGGGTTCATGGGATGGTAGCATCTGGAAATGGCTTGCGGAGTATTGCATGGTACATCTGGTCTGGCTAAGGGCATGGTGTACAAGTAGGGGTTTGGAAACAATGTAACGTATCTGGCTGTTCATGAATGACAGGTTTGAGCATCTTCCAAGCTCTCGAGTGCGGGGACTCCACTAATAAACCGTGTGTCGTTCTTTAAGGCATAAGAGACTCCTGCACTAGCGTGGAATGAGCTCCAGTTCTCGAGGAAGTCCCGAATACGACCGGCGACTTGCCGCCGCTTGCATGCCGATGTCGTATCGTGTCGTGGCAAGTGTTCTTTGCGCGCAGGCGAGCAGCAGCAATGGTTGAACTCCCGCGTTCGCGTTCGCCACGTGTCGGCGCGGCTCCGAGTAGGGAGACTTGCGTAGCGTCGACAGCGTTTTGTGCTGCTGCTAGAAAATCCTGTTCTGGACTACTCACGATGAAGTCCAGAGACAGCGATCGTCGAGTCCTTTACGCGGAACTGCATGGCGTTCATTGATCTCGCCTCGGAGGATCGATACTCGCAATCCTCCTCTCGTTGCCACTGCATACATTAACATCATGTGGTCTTTCACCGCGCTCGCTCTCGGTTCTTGTACACCACGCCCTTCTTGTTCACGCCACCACCCTTTCCACTCATCCGTACTCGCTGGTCCTCCACCTCACGTAGTGCAGTGGATAGCTTCTTTGCCCGATCTCGAAGGCTCTCTAATTTGTTCTGCTTCACTTCCAACCCGTGTCTCGTTCGCTTCGCGGCGGCCTTCTGAGCTTTCGTTAGGGGCACAACTAGCTTCACCTCATCCTCGACCTCTGACTCCTCGACATCCAATCCATCAAGATCTGCCAGATCGTCCTCGTCGTCCTCCATCGTCAGGTCGGCGACTGCCACCACATCCTCCTCGCTCTCCCCAAACACCACCCTTCCCTTCCCCGACGTCGGCACCTCAACCCGCACCCCAACCTCCTGTCCCCTCACCTCTTTCTCCAACCCCTCCATCTCCCTCCTAGTAGCCTGCAGCACAGTTCTCAGATACCCAACATCCTGTGTCTTCATCAACCTCACAACATCCATGTTGAGGGTCTTCCCTCCTCCTCCTGCATTCTCCTCCCCTCGCTTCGCAACTTTCACACCGTTCCTCGACTGACTGCGCATCATGCCGAAGTAGAACTCATCCTCATTCCGGTCCGCGGCTTTTGATTTCAAAGCGCTGAGCTTACGTTTCTTGAGATTATGGTCTTTGGCGCGGAGGGAGTAGTCTTTGTGCTTTTCGAGGATGCCCCATTTTTGGCGTTCGGCAGGTTGGGCGCGCTCTTTGTGGTTGCGCCGTTGAACGGCGTTGCGCATGGAGGACATGGCTGCGAACTGAAAGTGCTCAGCTGCGAGGACGTAGTCTGCTGTGTTGAATGTGGTATATTGATGTATCCAAGCAAGTATGCTCGCACGGCTCGGAATGGAGCAACCTGCACTTTTCGGAGCCGCTCGGACTTAAGATCCTCCGATGCGGAGATCTCCATGTCTTTCAACTGCCTTCCCGTCTCCAGCGTTGAAGGCGCTGGCAAGGCGCTGCTATCTAATATGGACTGAGGCATGTCTGCAGCACGCCTGCAGCATGCGCGCAAGTAGCATATCAGGACGAGGCTATGCAAGCATAGCCGTCTATGCACGGCTACGCTGCCTCTTGCATGGTTGAAAGATGCACATATGCATCGACAATACCAGGTCGCCTCCCTGGCACATTTCTTCCAAGATGCCCTTCAGTAGTCAATTTAGCTTAAGCATCGAGACCACGAAGCTCATACCTGTCAGCCGTGTGGTGACCGCAACCGCGACCGAGATCCTGAACTACGCACGCCACGTGCAGGTAATGCTTCCTCCGTCTACATCTTCTTACGTCTTCGTTTTCCATTCGCTCACCCTAGACTCGCAGAACTCTGGCTCTGACGTGGTCACCGAGGAAGACCTTACGAAGCTGCTAGGGAAGGTCCTGATCGACAGCAAGTTCGCGAACTCTTTCAAAAATGTGATCAATGCAAAGTCTCGAGTGAAAGCGCTTGCGGGATTGATCATGTTGCACGCAGGGGCAGGGCCAACAGTGCTAGCGGCATTCAAGTCGAACAGCTTGTCCGGAAGCTTCGCTACTGGACATGCTCGACCCGAGCAACCTTATGGTTGGCGGGATATGCGTTGAGCAGGGAAAGCCTTGGTGGGATGGCATTTGCAAATCTCACATATTTGATGGTCCCGTCGAGGTCGGAATGATGACGTCTCAGCCCTCGATTGTTGTTGGCTCTTCCATGTTCGATCTCTCGAGCTGTGTTGCTCCCGTCACGTTTGAGTAAGACAAAAACCAATGCACTGCCGGTCATGACGCGTTCAGGCTGACCGCACTTACAGTAAACCTAAGATCGCCCGACCGGCAGATCGATTCGTGGTTTCGCTGCGACTGAAACACACTAGCCCCAGTGCATCTCAACTCTCACAAAGCGACAGTCTCCCCCGTGATGATGTTCACATAGCCTATTCCGGACATCGGGATTTGTACGATACCCTCGCGATAGTCCACAAGACTGAGCCCTGCGACCATTCTCCAGAGGAGGCCAAGGTTTTGCAAGCAGGCAACGATGCTGTTGTCCTGGAGCAGTACGTCGGAAAATTTGTGCAGATGCCGCAAGCTCTCGTTGGGAGCCGGATCTGGATCACTCCAACTGTGCGGAACAGGATTTCCCGATGGTACGCTCTTTGGTGGCTCCATCGACAGGGAAAAGTCGTCGATTGTCAGGTCATGCTAAGAGGGCTCAATTGCTGCGTATCATGTGCAGTCCGGCAAGCGTCAAAATTAGAAGGGTCATGGCTTGTCGTCACGTGAAGCAGCACTTGTCGGCGCTTCATAGGCCGTCCTATCGTAGAAACCGCAGAGCTGCGCTTTGTGCCCATTGGATTCTATCCCAATCCGACCTGGTCGCCGCGGTCTTGATATCGCCGAGGCACTTGCGTGCCTTGACAAAGCCGCCGGTCACGCTCGCCCTCAACGAGTAAGTTATCGCCCCAACCGCCGCGCCACGATCGTCGCCACGCATCACCAGCATCGAGCTGAACTGTGTTTCTCTACACCACCGCACTGATATTCGCACTGTACAGGACATCATGAAGTGGGACTGGGTTCGCCAAGCTCACAAGTGCGAGGAGTGCCATCATCGTTTGCCACAGTATATCTTCAAATGCAGGCAGTGTGAGCTGCAGGCTTGCAACAGGTGTCGGAGGACCAGACTGTGATACGCTAGACGATGTGAGGCTCATCAGTCTGTGGTGGCAAATTCGTGATGGTCTACAGAGTACGACTACCTTCCGGTCATATAGGAACAAGCGGACCTGCTCCCCTCATTACCACTCCCAATGCCATGGTTTGTACAAGCCTCCATGCCGTGGATGCCGGGCCCATCAATACGTCGTCATCCAAGTCGTGCCAATCCCAACGCCCGCTAAACCCACAGCATTCCGCCAACGCTCCGCCGCCGCCATCACCCCTCACTCCCCGCCTCCCCACTCCCCTCCCTGACCCCAGCATCATCCACAACACGAATCCCCACAGCCCTCAACATAATCCCCAACTCCCTCTTCTCCCCCTCCACCGCAGCCCTCTTAAACTTCCTCTTCAAATCACTACTCGTCCTCCCATCCGGCGTGCGACCCTCATACACCCAGTCAGGCTGCGTCCGATACCGATCAGCTCTGAGATGCAACCAGCGCTTCAGCGCACTGCTATTGCGCGAACTGTT
>JAVRRP010000246.1:0-22791 GCA_036872775.1 Oleoguttula sp. CCFEE 5521
AAACGGACGACGAGCAAACGATCAAGCGTTGGAAGGGTATCATGACGAAGAGTCGAAAGCGCTTACGCAAGGTTTTCGAAGTTGTACGGGACATCCTGAAAACGCTCGTACCGGATGCAGATCAGCCAAAAATCGAGGAGCGGCTAGACGTGGGTCACCTGTTCCAGGAGATCGACAACGGAGTGTGTGACCTCGTGGACCTGGCGAATTGGCTTGCAACGGTGATCAAGAAGCATTGCGCTCCCATGCGCGACAACTCGGTAGATGAGATGCAGAAGGCTATCACGGAAGGAGCACTAAAGGATGATCAGACCCTACTGGTCGGCGGACTACGTCAGCTGCTTCTCCTGCTAGAAAACATGAAGCTCGACGTCGCAAACCACCAGATCCGCGCTATGCGCCCCCTGCTAATCGCAGACACCATCAGCTTCCAGCAGCGTTACAACGCCCACCGCATCTCAATCGGCAAGCTCGACAAAGAAGAATCCCGCTCTTGGCTCGAGCGCGAACACCGCAAGTACGAGAGAGAAGAATACGGCGCTACGCACCTGGACGCCCTCACACACGCGCTCATGCGCGATCTCGTCTTCGCAGACAGCACGACGACACTCAAACCCACATTCTACCTCGACATCGATCGCCTCCGTACTTTGCGGCTGGAGCTGCACTCCAGCATCTGCCTCCGCATCGTGCTAGATCTCTTCCACGAGTTGTGCGACAGAGTCAAACCGACTCAAGAAGCCGACACTACGCTCACAACGCGCGTTGACGATATCGTAGGCGCGCAGGGCCAGTGGCTCGATAGCTATCAGAACATCGCCGTGGAGCTTGTGCGCATTATTCAGCAAGTGGAAGTCGAATTTCCGAGCGACGTTCCCGAGCACGAGCGCATTGAGACTGCTGAGAGGAGACTGCTCGAAGATCTTCCCACGTCATCAGACTCTTTCAACCAGCTCGGCCACGAGACCATAGAACAGTTGCTGCCGAGGGCTATCGCGAGTATCGACGAGCATTACTCGCTCTCCGCCGCGGACCTACAAGAAGCTCTCGTTCCGCCTCTGCCACTTCCTACCCCACCTACTACAGGACTCGGCTATGGTGCGATCATGACGCCTGCCCTACCTCTCCCAACACCGGTGGACGCCGACACAGATTTGATTCGCAGGTTCACGCATATTGTTGTGCTCCACTGGCAGGTCTGGTCAGATCTTGTTTACCTCGCGCCCCAGGGCGAGGATTTGCAGGACGACAAGGACCACGAGAGACGGCACCGTCGCGGCACGACTGCTTCGAGTGGATCTGAGGGCAACCGCAGGGGCAGGAGCCCGAGTCCGGCGGGGTTTGTAGAGTGGCCGAACCATCTGATCCCAAGCTCTGCCACTGCAGCGAGGGACACGGAATTTGGGCTGGACAGCGAGGCGCTTGAAGACATGTTGAGTCTGGATGGCGACATCGAGCGACCAAAGTCGCCGGAGGCGCGCAAGGACGCGAGTGGTCGGTGAAGGGGCTACAACATTTTTTGGACTGACGCGACGAGTATTGACTTCACCTCGGCCGTGATACCTGGACGGGGCGGTGGCGGTGGCTCACACTGGTTCCTCCTCTCTTTTGTCTGCTTGGGAGGACATCATCACATCTTCAAATGTCCTTTTCTTGAGTCGGCGTTCTGGATGGGGATACGGAAATTCGCGCTCGGTACCCCCGGGGCTGAGTTCTTGGGCAACATGGAATTTTTGGGCTGAAGGAGTCTGCTATGATACCCTTGATAGCGATTTAGCAGTATCGGCGAAGAATTTGTCTTTGCGGTGTGAGTAGCCGGATTGTACATACATGCTCCGGGGCTCACAAAAGACAGCCTGATTGAAGGCTGGTAATGGGAAGGGTCAGTGTATACTAGGCTGCATGCAGGGTGTATTCGTAGTATTGGTAGTACTGTACGATGAGCTTCCTACCAAATGAGGTTCTGTCGAGACATTCGACACTTCCTGTCATCTCGCATGTGTAAGAACGTCAAACAATTCCGTGTGCTCCCCATGTATGTGGTGACGGCGATCACGCAGTAGGCGCAGACCTCGTTCCAAGCCGCACTTCTTGACAACCTACCGCATTGAGTTCTGACACTTCCGCGGTCTTCACCATCACTCCTTCCATCACACTGATCACATGTCTCAGTAAGCTGGCTTCTCGATCTCGCTTGATCTCGCTCGAGCCGCATGCGAACGACCTTCGGAAAGACACTGGCCGTCGCATAGAGGAAGCCTGATTTTATTACTTGATCGAAGGCCGGAAGCCCAATACCGTTCCCTGGAGGACAGCACCGGTCTCTATTCTCAATGTCTCCTAGTATTTCTCATCGTGAAGGATGATGATATGTTCGACTATGCTCTGGTCCGGTCAAAGTTTATATCTAGTGAGTGGAAGCATATCCCTGGCAGGCCGAATCCTTCGTTGCAGGAGTGCTCCGCTTTCACGACTGCTGATAACACGGTCCAGCCTCGTCATGGTGGTGTACGACCTCACAGTCCTGCCGTCATCTCCATCTTATAATATCTCATTGCTCAGGGAGATGAGGCTGGCTACAGATTGCTACACTTGAACAGCGTTTAGAGCGAGCTGCGTGGCGGTTGGTTCAGTCGCACTAGACCAAACGTCTCTGCATATTGCGACTCTTCGGGTCGAGTCCTGGATCCTTTGTGTACAACAGGGTCTCTGCAGTCCGCCTGGGAGTAGGTGAGCGACCTCTCTGAGATCGATCACAGGCCAGAAGCACTTCGCGCTCGACGATCGCCTTCTGGGGACGAACAATCGCGACCATCGATTAACGCCGACATAATTGGATTCGAGCGTCGTCAATATCGTTGCTCATGATACCATTCATCGAACGAGGATCCTGAACCCTCTTCCGCTACCAGTGGCAAATTCACCACGACCACCTACCTGAGCAGTATTGCTACTAAGGGCAGACTCGCCTTCTAGCGACGGGACTCTTCCGCATCCGGTCCCATCCGGGTATAGCATTAGGACTTCACAGGACGCAGGTGCACGTGGGCCGGCTCTGCCCAGGTCTCAACATTACGAAGAGCAGCGACAGTAAGGGGATGAGGACGACGACATGTGTTCAGAGTCTCCTGACTCTACTGCTTTTGGGTTCGGAGTCCGTATGGTGCGTACTGGGTAACAATGGTGCGGCAATCATGAGCGAATAGCTGCTAGATGATGCCAGCTGACATGTGTGTGCAGTCACAAGTACATCCTCGTCAAGCATTGCGACAGTCACACCCGGCGATACGGACGCACCGACTACTTCTGCTACACCTGGCGGCAGGAATTTGACGTTTTCGAATGCCGTTGTGGCTTACACCACGCTGGGCGGTCCCCTCAGCGCTGGTCCTACGACAGGAGTCATCTGGTCTACCAACAGCTCGATCACAGATCTACCATTGGCTCAGCAGTGCTGGTCTAGCATCGTCGACTGGCGGCCAGGATCTGTTGCTTGGTACAACGCAGAGATTGCAAACAGTACGTGGCCACTGACGGTCGCAATCTCCACGTCCGTCGTACTTTGGCAGACATCGACAACGATCTACCCAGTAAATGCCAGTACGTACACATTGTGCGATCATACACCCAGAGTGGACGTCGAGCCGATTACACAGCACTCCAGCTGGAACACTACCTTGTCATTCACCACCACTCGGCTGGCTACACCCACCTACAGCATACAGAAACCATGCAGGCCGAACAACCACATTTGCAGGATCTTGTACTATGAGTCGAATATATACAACGTCTCTGGAACGGAGAATGAATGGGAACATGAATGCGGGTTCCCAGCCCACGCTGATCCCGTTGGGAAGCCTTGCCTCATCGCAGGGGGGCCGGTGCAGCTGGTCTACTTCCCGGTTGAGACTCGGGGCGGAAATCTGTGTGCACACAATGGTACAACTATCGCGTCGACGATGACAGGCGACCCGCCGATGATCACAGCAATGGGTACAACTTTCACAAGTGGCTCTGTCTACTTGTCCTTTGTAAGTCAAGTCCATAGACTTCTCGCTCCTCCGAATATCTGAGAGGCGAGCTGGCCCAATCATTGTGCCCATCTCGCAACGTTTTCGTAATGCAGAATCGCTATCGAGGCTGCGACTGCGGATGTATGAAATCATCACAGGCTTGACGGGAATGTGAAATACACTTCACGTACTATGAGTTGGCTGACACGCATCACAGTCGACGCTCTTCGCCTATTACGACGGCTTCGGCTATAATGATACTGTTGGACCAACCTTCACCAATCACATAGTGGCATTGCCGTCTTCAGCAATCAGTACGCACTGCGGAGGCTGGTTCAGCGCAATGGGGCCAGGAACCGCCATGAACTACGCGGACCTGAACTGGCCTGTGGCGGCGAGTGCCTACAGCTGTCAAGGGCGCTGCGTGATACCCGGGCAGACCACATCCTGCAATTTGGGTGGTTGCTTCGTTAATAGTCTCCCCAGAGACCCGCACTGCGATACCATTTGGCGGGATGTAAATCCAGTTTTGGCATTACCGACGGAGGTCTCGAAGATGGTACCGGAATGGAGTACCTGTTCCGCGTTTGACGAAGCGCTGCCCAACTTCTGGTGATTGAACCTGTTCTTTGTGACCATGAAGAGTGGAAGGCTGATGATGGAATGTGCAGGTTTGATCCTCCGCTGGCATTACAAGCCACAGACGCGGTGGCCACACCGTCGCTTCCAGGGGACAAGACGATGTCAACTCCAGCATCGCCTAGCTCGACTCCAATAAGACCTGCACCACAGACGACATTCCCGCCACCGGTACCTGTCGCTCTACCCACTGCGCAGAGTGAAGTACTGCCCAGCAGCGGACCGCAAGCTTCGGAAAGTCGCGATCCGGACACTTCCACAAGTCCGCAGACCTGGGTTTATACCACTCCGCTACCGGCTGCGGGACTTACTTCGACGGCTGGTGGAACCGTTGCACAAGTCCCAGGCTCCGGCAAAAATGATCCTGGAAGACCGCCCTCTGCTTCAGCATCAGAAGTATCGGGCGGAAACGGCCTTTTCAGCAGCTCTCATAATGGCGACAGCGATCTGTCTCTTGCCGCTCAGGTCTCTCAGACAACCAGCTGGAACATCGCAGATGTTCTAGCTTCGATCTTGCACTTGTCCAAAACGCTACAAAGCTTACAGTCTCCCGCAAACACAGCGGAAGTCATTCTTGCGACACTGACGGAAACACGATCGACGCCCTCACACTTCACCGTGGAAGCCGGCAGCTCTATTGACCCTGTCCATACCACCGTTATCACGCTCTCCGCACCCACGCCAGTTGGGAGTGCGCAAACGTATACAACCACGTTGCCTGTTTCTGGGGGTGACGCAAGTGTGGTGATTGTGGCTGACGGCACGAGTGTAGCTGTTGTGGGAGCTGTTGGGAACGATGATGGATACACGACGAGCCAGGCTACGACCGTGGCTGCAGACACTGCTGCAACAAACTCAAGCACACCTACAACTCCATCAGGTACTGGGAGCGGGACAAGTGGATCGATTGCCTCGCCGCCGACGTCGGTATCTACGGATCCAACCGCCTCCACCTCGAACCCAGCGACGCAGACGTCCAGTGCGTACAGGAGCGGACGCTCAGCCTGGGAGTCAGTCATGATCACATGCGCGGCTCTCATGTACCTCGTTGCAGCCAGTCTGCGATGAAAGCTCTGCGATTACCAACAACACTGCTGCGCTCTACGTCCACTTTCCAGCTCTGGTTTCCATCGCAGCTGCTGTCTACAATTGCGTAGTTGTGGCGATTGGCGGCCTCAGTGCTCCATTCGTTTGGGAAGCTCGAGATACAAGGAACCAGCGGCAATTTAGGACAGCTGGCTTCCACGAGTATGCTATGTCGAACCCGATGCGTGCACTGATGGCAGCCAAGGAGCATTGCAGAGGCCCGGAGAAGCAGAGATGTGGTCGCTGCTCAAGTAGATCTCATGTCTACGTGGCTTGTAGACTCATAGCATGACATTACGTATCGGTCTTTGTCAAGGACTGGGCGCCAGGGAGTCCCAGTGCCGGTGCTCTGACAGTCACCATGTAATAATGCGTACGGATGTGCATACCTCCGAGGTGGAGGAACAGAGAGTTTACATCCGCTCGGAAGTATACCAAGTCTTGACATGCCGTAAGGGTTAGATACTTCGAAGATCCCACCTCGGCGATCTTGGTTGACGCGATCTCACTCACTCTGTTGCGCGATTATCTCAGCGCTCAAGTAGAATGCTTCCTACCGCTCCACCCATCGCTGACCCATCGCGCGGAGAGCCGTGGAGATGCACATCCAACTCTGAAACTCTGTTGTCAGCAATGATGTAGGATCGGGCTCCATGCGCCCTCCTCCGACGAGTCAAGGTCGAATTGCGAACCCCTTTCGTCAGCACACGCGGATCCTTCGATTGCCTTACGTTGCCAATTCCGCAAGGCCCGCCCCAACTCGCCACGAAGCGATAAATCGTGTTCGGCAAGCTGCATGATGGTGCCGGGGGCCGAAGTATCACTATACTTCTGGTACGAAACGCGGGATGGCGCTCAGGGCATGATGACAGCACGGGAAAGTAATCAACGGCTATAGCACGCTGGAAGTAGTATCGCTGCCGCTTAGGCGTACGTTCCGTGTGGCAGACGCAGCACGAAATTGCATGTCTAATTTGCCTTAGCATGCCGCTGGCATGGTCGGTGCTTGTGCGATGTTCGAGAAGGATATAGTGCGTGAACCATGGGTGGCTCAACCGCGCTTGAGGACGCCTTGCTTCACCGGAAAGGGAGGCAGTGGGTGCTTGCTTACGTTGTGCTGATGAGGTGACGTTATGGGTATGTCAGCGCCTTGGCTTCTGAGGGTCGCCAAATCGCGGTGTGGTGTACAGGGCTGTTTTCCACCGGCGACGGTGAGGAGAACTCGGCATCAAGTCACGCAACCCACTCTGATCCCGAATCCGAGGAGGTCCTTGCGGTGTGTAAATATTAGCTCGATCGTTTCCCCTTGATCAGTACTCCCTCCCAAGTCACGATCGGATAAATCTCACGATCCTCGTCCACATCCTCGATGCACACCAAACCACCAAGACCCAAGGAAGCGTACCTTACCGTTCCCACCTGCCACGTGGGAAGTATGCGCCGAGCTGCAAGCCACCTGCAGTCTGCGAAAGCCCAGACACGTGGAAGCCTGGAGACAGGGATAGTGGTGGCTTGCAGCTTTCATGCGCTGGCTGGCGGCTATGCGGGCTGCTGTCGGGTGGAGTTCGGAGGTGGACACAATGTTGAGGTTTGGAAGCGAGGCAACTGAGCTGGCGAGATGTCACTGAGCGAAGAGCAGATAGAGAAGATCGCGCAGCGACCAGCGTGCTCGTGTCGCATGTAAACATCAGCAATGCTGTAGTTTCTGTGACGGATTGCATCTCACGCAAGGGATCGCACTCGCATTCACTATTCCCTGCAATTGCCAGCAAGACTCGCACGAGCCACGTGATAGTGCAGCGCGGCGACACGAGTCAGCGATGCTCTCTGGTTGCATGAGTTCGAAACGGTGCGAAAGCCTTCGATAAGACGACAAGGTAGTTTTCGCCGGTGGTGCCGGAAGCTGGTTTCGACCTTCTCCGTACTGATGACATTGTTGCCGACGCCATTGTGGTCTAGACCTGCGGATGTTCAGCTATCCCACTGCATGGTGGATGGCTTTGAACGTTTAACCCGGAGCATGCACAGCAGCACGCCATCAATACATTACGTTCGATGCTGCATGATTCAGGTGTGAGCTGACAGGCGGCCCGCGCGTACATTCCACCGACACTGGTAATGTTTCAGGGTGACATCGCGCACAGCTGGGATTGCGAGGATGTCCCGTCCGGCGCAAAGCAACGAGAGGCGACACCTATACGATCGAAAGGAGTAAGGTGCGCTTGGCATCAAAGCCGCACACACTCCGCTCGCGAATCCTGCCCTCACGTGGTCGATCGTGGGGAGGAAGGTTGTGGCTTGCCAACCTCCTTTTAGCACGGAAATTTCGCAGCCTTCTAGCGCGATGTCTAGGCTTCTACTAGAAGATCAAGAAGTCTGAAGAGATGTCAGTGCGTCGGCTCAACGCTGCTCTCGTCTTGGCCACGTGCGGAGTAATGCAGTCTGCCGCCGCCACGAAATTGTGTGGTTACCAGATCGATGGTGCGAGTTGCTGCGATGCAGGCCGCCCATGCACTTCGCGATAACCTCGCGGCTTGTCAGCACGTGTCGGCCAAGGATACCTTTCGGCAGATGTGGCTTTGACTCTGCTCGTAGACCCACGCGCAGAAGTCGAAGCGATCACTTCGAAACGATGTCCATGACTAAGGGGAATGCTTGGTCCTTGTCAAGCGCCGAGGCGATGGAGAGAGGGATGATCATGACTACCCGCAGTTGCCGCAGTCGGTATTCAATTGATGAGCAAGGTCTCGCACCGTCGTGTTTGATCAACAGATACTAGAGACTGATCGTGAAGCTACACAGCGACTTCGTGATGTTCGCATAGTCGGCCACATGGCAGATCCGCGGCGTTACGAAGTTGGTATCGTAGGTTCGGAGCGCTGATGCGGGTAGCGTGCTCAGATCGATATGCGACCTACTAGCAGCAAGTAAGGTTGTGTGACGGTGGTGCGTCTCGGAGTTGCAGGGAGAAGAGACTACACTGCAGTAGGCGCTGCGAGCGCGGTACTGCATATATGAGCAAGTAGGCATTACCCAAGACTCCACGGCGGCACGGCCGTAACTCCGCGACAGAACTCTGTCTTCTATTGTCCGCTACAATTCCATGTCATCGTCCATGGTGGCGAGTGATCGCCATGACATCGCGGATTCGCGGTCGGCAGACGAGGGAGGCAAGGATAGCAGTGCCACTGGTGAGACACTGATCAGCACGCCTGGTGCCGTGCAGACTTAAGTCGTGTGTTAACGTGCGAATCGTCGGGCCTCGCAAGAGGCAGACATTGCTTTCAATAGTGCCGCTGGCCCTACGAAATGTGTGAGCGCACCGACCGCTGAGAGGTGAAACGCGCGGACGGAGCCATATTTACACACGGCTGACGGCGGACGTTGGTGGAGGAGCGCCTCGGCGGCCACGCGAAATTTCGATGTCGGCGCTGGGCGCCGCTGGCGAGGGCGGAAGACTAGATAGGGTATCCCATCACCGGCAAGGCTGCTGCAGTGGAACGAACCGAGATGTTCGTGGACCTTGCTCTGCCATGTGTCATAGTGCCGCCGGTGTCAGAGTGGCTGGTTAGCCGCAGATGTGCAGCGACATTTGGCCTCCCACTCCATTCCATGTCCATGCCCTGCCCATGCGCTCTCCTCTACTGGGATCCGCTCGGAGTCGCAGGCAATCGATCAGCACAATCTGACCGCACATGGCGTCGTGACGGCGCCCTCGTGCTGCTGCTAGCTCGCCGCTGACCCTTGTTTAGCAGCGGCCCACTTCTGGTAGTGTCGCTGCTGCTACAATACATGTCGTCCTTGTCCTTCTCCACCCGTATTCCACGCTCCGCTGACAATACCACCACCCACCCCGTTGCTGCTCGTCCCCGCCTGCCGCAGCATTCCTCGCCTGCATTGCCCGCCACGAGGTAACTCCCACGCGGAGCCACGAGGAACGCACATGCTGTCCATGCCGCTCCTGACGTAACCGATACTGCCATCGCTCCTCAGTCTGCGACACTTCCGCACTCAATTTCACCCTTACACTCCTCATTCTCCCTTCCTTCAGTCAAGCTGGATCTCCCGCAGAGGACGCTCGCGTCGACCGTCAAGTCCCGTGCGCACTCCCGCCTCGCATCTCTAGGCCGGATACGCTCTCGCGGAAGTGTGTTCCAGCAAGATAGACAGCCTGCGGTCCCGACTCGCCTTCCCGAGACGCTCGTGGCCGGACATACACCGATCTCACCTGCAAGCACGCACAAGCGATCAGACACATCGACGCTGTCTAACACATCATCCGAGACTACCTATACGGACGACTCGAAATCAGAGATAAAGTCTGTCTACGAGCGGCTATCGGCTCAAGACTTATACACTGCGCAAAGGAACGCATCAAAAGAGCATCTTCTCCGACCGTGCGAGGAAAAACATACCCGTGAGGACACTCGTAGCAGACCGCGCATGATGCATCAAACGTCTTCGCGACTCCTTCGCATGACCGAGGATGAGCGTCCTTACACAAGGGTATGTACCACCTTCCCTCATTTCCACGTGTGACCCCTGCTGTGGATGCCGTGAAATCATGTGTCGCATGTGCGTTACACAGTCACGGATGTTGTAGGAAGCCTACAGGGCTTACCTCCGCTTTGGCTGGCACTGATATCGACTGCTTCCACAAACACGTAATCTCAGACATCACTCAATGGCATTGCTATTCGAGCGTCGTGGGAGGCGGACAATGACATTTGGCGAGAGATGTTCCGGACAAAGTCTGACTTGCGTGCAGGATTTCAAGGATCTCTTCTCGACCCTCATGGTCAGCTTGCCACTCATCCCACATCGAGTGCGCTTCTCGCGGATAGAGCACACATTCACCACAGAGGAGGCGATGACGAATTTGGGATCACTCAAGTTCTCGCAGTCGAATCGGATGCCAGATCCGAAAGACCCGTCACGCATTGTGACTACTACCACGACAACGACGTTCTCAATGGCTCGGGAAATGGCCCGCTCAGTATGCCAAAGATTTCTGGACGCACGATTTGTGGAGTCAGTGGAGGGCAAGACCGACTTCACCTCGAAGAGTGCTGTGTGGCAACTGACGCCGAAGGGCATGCACATTCTCGCACGCTTCTGCCAACGCAACGGCATCCACCAACGACATGTCAACGAACTACTAGACTCACCTCGGAATATGATGCAGCTTGTGATCTTGGAGCGGGAGAGTGACACTGACAAGATCAACTCCGATGGTCCCACAATCAGTGTGCTCTTCCGACGATTCGCGGGCGACACTGGACCCAACCTCAAGTCACTCTCCACAGGCTCAGATTCGGACTCGCTAGGCGAGTACGCGACAGGCTATGTGGGTGTGCGGATGCAGCGATCACGGCGGGGCGATAAGGAAGCTCCGTACGCATTCACTGGCAAAGCTGCATACGACTGGCTGATGAACTGCTGTACGGTCGTGGACAAGCGGGAAGTGTTTGAGATTGCACAGGCATTCATACAGCATAATCTGGTGGAGCCAGTGATGGAGAGTGGAGCAAACCCACAACGCTTCCAGCCTTCGAAACACGTCCTGTATGCAGTGACGCAGAAGGGCATGCGCACGGCTTGCTGGGTGACGAGTCCTAATGGGTCCATCAGTGGCGAGGCGACACTGCAGGCTCGTGTACCGAATGGTGTGACACGAGACTCCAACACCAATCGTATGACGGTGATACTTCGCGATCCGGCATTGAGGCTGTTGTTCAGGGAGTACTTGCGGGAGACGCATTGCGAGGAGAACTTGGCGTTCTATGTGGAGGTCAAGTCGTTCTTGTCGGATTACGAGAGGGCGAAGTCGAGTGCTATGCCGCCGCGATTAGATGTGATCAGAGAGACGCTGGCATCCGCTTACAGTGAGTGCAACACACATACAACACACCCCTGGGCAACTGGCTAACAGCATTACAGGTCTCTACAACGCCTTCCTCGCACCAGGCTCACCCTGCGAACTCAACATCGACCACAACCTCCGCAACGCACTCGCTGGCCGCATGACACGTGCAGTGGGTGAAGATGAGCAAATGATCACCAGCCTCGACGAAGTCGCCGGCCTGTTCGACCAAGCACAAAGTAGCGTGTTCAAGCTCATGGCTTCAGACTCGGTGCCGAAGTTCTCGCGCGAGCCAAAGTACGCTTCGGTATTGAGGGAGCGCAACGTCGAAGGCATGATTAGCAATCTTGCTGCAACGTCTATCAGCTGAAAGCGCTGATTGTGGTGATTGGATGTTGTTGTAAGGCTACGCTGGGCAGGCGATGCTATGCGATGCCGCGCCATGCGATGCTCTGCCGATCAGCCGCATCGACTTCTGGCACCTATGAACCCAAACTTTCGTGGACACGCCCCTTCACACTTAAGCGCTCAAATACAACGGATCGGCTACGCCGATGCAACCCGGTCCCTGTCCGTGACAACTATGCATGAGTGCAGCAGGTGCCGTCGCCTGGTATATGTGCGCAAAGTGGCAAATCACACTTCAGCCGCACTGTCGAGACGCCCAAAAGCTGGCTCTGGAGAACATTACTTGGCCTAAGGACATCGGCCACTATACCATATTGAGTATCATTATTGCGTTCATGCGCTCTCCTGCATTGTTGCGACGGCATAACTTCGCCATCAGGTAGGCGAAAATCTGAGCGCCTTCAGCTTATAGGAAGCACTGCTGGGTTATCGAACCTCGGCGGTGCGCTGTCGTGCGCGGTCTGGCACCCATCTCGAGCAGGGAGTGCGCTGCTTTTGAGCTGGAGGGACTGCTTCTTTGGACGGTAATATTAGGGGGGCTCGTGGCTGGTGTCCTAGCAGGAGGACATGAGCGTGCTGCGGTTTACAGCCTGACCCATAGAGACGTATGAATTGTATATTACCCTCACCACGCTCCCATCAACCTCGCGTTCACTTCCACGATCAAGACTGGCTTTAAGAGTGATCATCAGAAGCGATTCGTGTGCGTGTGATCTGTTCCAATGCCATACGGTAAGCAAAGTCCGAGGTAAACAAACGCGTACTTCGCGTCTAATCTGCAAGCACTCTACGGCAGCACCTGAGGTAAGCTCAACATATTCCACTGAGCATTATATCTATTGCATCTTTAGGCGTGGAAGAGCCCCATAGTACCTCAACCCACCATGGGCGCTCCGCCCGGCGTAAGCACACGCATCTCACACTTTCCCTCTGTATATACTAATCCGCTCCCCATGTAGTCCCAAGTCTCCGCCCTCCCTGCCAACCTTCCCTTCCGCCTCGTCTCCAAAACAATCGGCTCCGGCGCCTACGCCTCAATTCGCAAAGCCACGCCCCTCAACGCTCCCTCCCCAATCATAGCCGTGAAATTCATCCACAAAGAGCACGCTTTCCGGGTAGGCCGGCTACGACCGAAGCAGATCCAGCTCGAACTCGCGCTGCACCAGCAAGTCTGCCCGCACAAGAACATCATTCGATTTCTGAGTACGGGGGAGGATAGTAGCTGGATATGGCTTGCGCTGGAGTTGGCGGAGGGAGGGGATCTCTTTGACAAGATTGAGGCTGATGAAGGCGTCAGTCCTGAGGTTGCGCATCTGTACTTCTCGCAGTTGGTGGCGGCGGTGAGTTGGTGTCATGACAAAGGCGTGGCGCACAGAGATGTCAAGCCGGAGAATATGCTGTTGAGCGGCAGTGGGGACATGAAATTGGCGGACTTTGGGCTTGCGACCCAGTTCATGAATGCGAAGACCGGGGAGCGGAAAGTTTGTGGCATGGTGTGTGGGAGTCCTCCTTATATTGCACCGGAAATATTGGCTGTGGGCAAGGCGAACGAGACTTTGAAGCGGAAGAAGGTGGAGGGGGAGAAGCTTGGGTATGATCCTGATGGCGCGGACGTGTTTAGCTGTGGAATTGTGCTGTTTGTACTGTTGGCGGGGAATACGCCGTGGGACTGCCCGGATTTGGAGCAGAGTTGGGAGTATGCGGAGTGGGTTAAGACGAGGGGGGAGCCGAGCGATGAGTTGTGGGAGAAGATACCACACGAGGTGAAGGGACTGCTGAGAGGTGTGCTTGCGGTTGAGCCCAGTGAGAGGTGGAGTTGGGCCGCGGTAAGGAGACATGAATGGATGAGACGGCGGAACCCTTACATGGACGACAATGGGAACGCGACGGATCAGGTGGGGCTGGCAACGTGCATGTTGGAGAAGCTGAAGATCAATTTCGCGCAGGAGGTGGGTTCGAGTCAGGTGCAGAGGTCGCAGCAGCAAGGTCAGCGGATGGACGTCGATGAGCCTGCGCCACTCGAGACCGACTGGGAAGCACCACCACCGCCTGGGTCGCAACTGGTACGACAGTCGCAGCAGATGCATCCCTCCACACAGGCACTTCGCTACCTACCTGGTTTCCTGGCCGACCTGCACTCTGATCCAGTGATGTCGCAGTTTAGCGCTACACCCTCTTTGCCGGAGACACTCACCCAGGCAGCGCGGAAGTACTCCGACATCATGCCCTCCACCTCGCTGACGAAGTTCTACTCCACCATGCCACCGGCACAGCTCAGCAGTCTCCTGCTCTCAGCTCTCGACCGCCTCTCGGTCCCCATACCCCATCCGAAACCAACCTGGAATCCGGTAAGGAATCGACAGGAATACAGGATTCACACTTTGGACTCGAGAAGTCAGGATCTCTACGGTGGCGTCGTGGTGGACATCATAGGTGTAGAAGGGAGAGAGGTTGTCAGGGTGTGCTTAAACAAGGCGAAGGGGGATCCGATTGGGTGGCGGAGGTTCTTCAAGGAGGTTGTGCTGTGTTGTCGGGATGGCGTGTTGTGTTTTGATGAGGACTTTTAAGGTGGAGTGAGCCTCTAGGGTTTTTATGAATGTACTTCAGCGAGGCGTTCAGGTGGTGGGGTCGAAACATAGAACTTTGTGTGAAATTGGGTGCGAGAAGGTAGAAGCGAGGCTGAACAGAGTAGACGCCGCAAGAGCCTTATGATCTCTTGAGATGGACGAGTCTTTTAGATCTACTGCTACCTTACTCATCGGGTGAGGTGACGTTCGCCGGACAGTCTCGGGTGTGAGTACAGCATTGGATGATATGAGCTTTCGGCACTCATACTGGGAGAATATCATATCAAGTAAGCACTATCTAGCACCCGTTCCAACTCAAGCAATACTGATTGAATAGTACCGACAACCCGACCCAATACTACGCTTTCGTGACGCTTTCGTTTCCCAAATCTCGACATGCCAAAGCCCGCAGACTCCCCCACAAAAGCCTCCTCACTCCTTCGACTTTCACCCTCCAACCCTTTATTCCCCCATAACTCCAGCCATCAACCTCTCCCGCTCCTCCCTCTCCTTGACCTTCATCAACCTCAAGAAATCATTCGAGCTCCCTGTCAAGAACGCAGTTCCACTTCCGCCACTTTTCCCACTCAGCACAGAGATGAAACTCACGCTTCTCCAATGGCCCTTGCGATCGTCCACCACAGTCACAGAGGGGAAGCGACGGACTGTGGTACCCGGGCCAAGAAGGATTGGAGGTTGCTGCTGAGGCGAGCGGGCTTTACAGGGCTTGAGCATTGGTGGGCCCATCAGGGCCGTAGCTGGGACGTTAGACCTGGTGAAAGCCTCAGTCTCATTCGGACAAAGAGCCTCGTCTACTGAGGCAGGCCGGACGAGGCAGTCCTGGTAGATGCCGCACCAGAATTCAGCTTTGTGTGGTGAGGACGATGGGACAGGGTCCGCTGCGCCGTCATGAGTCAGGCCGTAGGAGTTCTGCATTTGCTCGCGCCCAGGTAGCAGAAGCTGGTGCTCGGCACTTCCGTCCGCGGGTTCGATACTCGAGTTCTGCCGCTCGTGATGTTGGTTAGGCTGGTGAAATGGGTCTTTGTGAACAAACAAGCCTCTCTCGGCCCTGGTCTCAGCATCCGCCTCGCCAAAAGCTGGATGCAATGCACTAGCACCAAGCTCGGCCTCCACAACTGCCTCACTGGACACCTTCCCACGCGGATGGTTGATCTCATGTCCATGTCCTGGCTTCACCTCCCCAAGCACAGGTGCCGAGTGAGTCCCATGCGGCATTACAGGCGGCAAGACTTCCAGCTCGGGATTCTCAAGCGACCCACCCATCGCCACAGAAGTCCTCCTGCCCTTGCCTTGGAAATCTGTGCGACTGAACAGGCTGGAGTAGTACCGCTTGATACCTCCGAACGTCGCAGATCGACTTGTTGGCAGACGAGACTTCGAGCTTGCTGTAGACAGACCGGTCAATGTGCGCTTCGCTGGACCCGAGCGAGTAGCTGACTCGATGGGCCTGCTACCGTCAGGCTCGAATGCGAAGTCGCGCGCGATGACATTGTCTGCGGGTCCTGCAGAGCCAACACGGTCAAGGCGGCTGTGTGAAGGGAAGCGAGACCAGGAGGCTAACGAGCTGCCGATCTTGCTCACCGTCGACCGCTGGGAGACGGAAGAGGGAGTCTGGAACTGCGGCACATTCGCATTTTGTTCGCCTGGTTGCGTGTTCGCAGTCGATGCCCTCGATCGCCCGTCTGCAGGGGTTCTCGGAGACGATGGATGCGCATTACTTAGCTTCTTCGCAGCCACTGCACGCTCGATAGGGTCCAGGGGATCGTGTTCTGGACTGTCTGGGCCGGTGACGGAAGGCTCCAACCAAGTTGTCGTACCGAAGTCAGGCGCGGAGACATTTGCCTTCGGTGACAGAGTAGCGCTGTGCCGCTTCGAGGACTGAAACAGTGCCTTCTCAGCCAAATGACGCTCGAGCGCTGCATCCATGAGAGCATTCTCTGGAGCACGAGGGAGGACTCGACGGCTGATGCTCTTGCGTAGTGTACTTGGTCTACGCATATTGTCTTCCTGGACCACGCTCAGGCGCTTGATATCCACGTTCGTAGGGCGACGACGATCATCGCCCACCACCGACAGCTTGCGCTCGTACTCGATCAGAGATGGCTTGCGCGCGAGATCCGGAGAGCTGGCAGCTGGCACTAGGGTGATCGAAGGCAGCTTCGGGGTGCTTGCTGAGCGCTTGCGATCCGCTGTCGGTGGATTGAGCTCATACTGCACAGTCAGGAGATCACTTTCGTCCGCAGGACCGTCAACGTTGATCGCCCGACTTATCAGTGTTGGAGTACTGATACTGCGTGTCTGATGCTGACGCTTGCTACCAGGCTGAAGGAACATGAAGAATGACTTGCGTTTCTTGACGAGCTTCTTCGGCGGCGTGAAGCGCTCAAGGAACCTGCTGCGCTTCGAGACATTGCTTGCGCTGCTTCGAATTGAGGCTGTGCGTTCAGGAGCACTTGGTGGCGCGAGATGGAGTGAGCTCAAGCTCGATGATGGCGGGAGAACAATCGAGGCCGGGTCGAGCTTGGTCGCGGGAGCATCGCATTCCTGCGGAATGGCCGGCATCTCATCAGCAGCGCCGTCAACCACGAAGGCAAGTCTGACCGGTGACGAGGCCTCAATCAGAGGCCAAGCCTCGAGTTTTGTCAGTGGTTCAGGCGGCGCGGGAACATCTGGACTCGTAGTGCGACTGTAGATGGAGGAGGATGTGTCTCTGTCCTTCACCGGTCTGTTCCACAGGTTCAAGACTTGGGTTGACACAGTGCCAGCTCCAGACATCTGCCGCAAGTGGCGTGCATGTCCAGCCCAGGAGACATCCTTCTGATTGACGACCTCGACGATTGATCGCTGTCTGCGATGGTGGGACCATGGCTCAGGCGTGAGATGTTCGGGTAGCTCAGTGCTGTCTGACATCTGTGACAGAGAACGCAGCTGCTCGGAGATTTGCAGACTCGTAAGATGGATGCTCGCGCTCGTCGGTGGGCGAGCAGCTTCCTCGCTTTGCACCTTCTCTGCTGCATCTTGAACGGCGTTCTGAAAGCTCCCGACGGAGACAGAATGTTCAGCGATGCCAGCAAGTGGAGTTGACACCTCATTGCCCATGATGCAGACCTGAGGATGGTTCTCAGGTCCAGGAGCGGCAACCAGTGCGTCAAACTCGAGGTGTCCACTGGCATGGATTCCGTCGGTCAGCTCGCTCGTGACAGGCTTGTGATTCTTCAGTGTGCGCAGCTCTAACGATGATCGAGTTCGTCTCGTCGGACTGGCCGGAGTTAGGCGCAATCGTCGCAGATCAGGCGAGCTGCGGAGCGAGGAGCTTGCTTCCAGGTCAATCTCATGCTCAAAGCCCTTCAGATTCAAGTGCTTGGAGACTCACATCCTTCTCAGCCTCAACTTCGGCGCCTTCTCACTGATCCTACTCTGCCTCCCCTCCTCTCCAATCTCAATGATCCCACCATTCCCCTCCTCCCCAGTACTCTCCCACACGTCCCTCAACTTCCCACTCCTCACCTCCACCGCATCGATCCCCTCTTCACCACTCATCTCACCGACCACATCCTTCCACGTTTTCCTTCTCCTCAGCCCACCAAGCACTCGTTCGCCAAAACTCACCTTCCTTCCCACGCCCTTGGCAGCTGCCGAGTTGGCTCTGCGGTTCGGGAAGTGCAAGGCGTGAGGATGGTCTTCCGGGAGAGCGGCGAAAGTGAAGAGGGAGTTGAGGGGGATTGTGGTGAGACGGGGAGGCTCGGTTGGTGAGAGGGCTCGAGAGCGGGGGTGCGGGCAGCAAGTCGCCATTGAATCTGTGTGAAATGCTGATGAATTGAGCTGTTGCGGTCAGCGAAGAGGTGGTGTGGAGCGGTCGAACAAATGATGATGCAGTGCGGTTCAGCAGTACAGTGTTGTTTGGCGACCACGCTGCTCAGCCGAGAGACTGCACGGGACGGGTGTCGTGGTGAATGAGACAAATAACATATGTTGACTCTTACGCAGACCATTGGAGCGCATTGAGAGATGTTATTGTTTTTCCTGACAGGGAAGGGATTGACGATGAGAGAGGAAGCGACAGCAAGGACTTAACAACACCGCAAGACTGCACTTACTGCACATGAAGATGTTAATTCGCAGCTTACCCTTTCACGTGCGTTTTGCACTTCCAATGCCCCAAGGCATGGCTGTCTGTGACTGATACACCGACTATCATAGCTAAGCTCACGATCGTACCCCAACATACTCGCGCCATCAACGCCAACAGCAAATGCACCTCCCATACCTCGCTTTTAGCGTATCGCATGATCGTTGAGATCACCGAGTCTCATCAGCGCCCATATCACCCTCCGACCATTTTGTTGAACTCCTCGCTAATCTGTGTTAAACATCAGGGGTATCATAGTGTTGAAGCTTTGCCGTTTTTGGCATGTAAGCCTCATGCAGGTGGCAGTTGAAGTGCCGCCTTGCTCGTCAAGTGTTTTGACGTGTTGTTACATTGCGAGAGCAACAAGTCTAAGAAGACTTGGCGTACTTCTCGCGGTTGAACTTGGCCGCGTTGACCATGTTGGTGAGCGCCTGCTTGGTCTCCTTCCATTGACGTGTCTTGAGACCGCAGTCAGGGTTGACCCACAGCTGCTCAGGCTTGAGGTACTGCAGCATCTCTGCCAGACGATCCTTGATCTCCTGCTCGCTAGGGATACGCGGGCTGTGAATGTCGTAGACACCAGGGCCGATGTGACGCGGGTAGGCCTCGTCAATGAAGACCTTGAGGAGCTTAGCGTCAGACTTGCTGTTCTCGATGGAGAGGACATCGGCGTCGAGCGCAGCGATGGCGTGGAAGAAGTCTTGGAACTCAGAGTAGCAGAAGTGAGAGTGGATCTGGGTGGAGTCCTTGACACCAGCAGCGGAGAGCTTGAAGCTGTCGACAGCCCAACTGAGGTACTTCTCACGCTCGGCGCCGGCACGGAGAGGAAGACCCTCGCGAAGAGCAGGCTCGTCAATCTGAATGACGTAGATGCCGGCGGCCTCGAGATCAACGACCTCGTCGCGGAGTGCGAGCGCAAGCTGCTGAGCCTGGACGGACTGGTGAACGTCGTCACGGAAGAACGACCAGCGAAGGCAGGTAATCGGACCTGTCAGCATGCCCTTCATGGGCTTCTTGCTGACTGAGGCGGCGTACTTGCTCTCCTTGACGGTCATTGGCGCAGGCCTGGAGATATCGCCGACGATGATTGGAGGACGCACGCATCGCGAGCCGTATGACTGCACCCAGGCGTGTGTCGTGAAGGCGTAGCCCTCGAGACGCTCACCGAAGTACTGCACCATGTCGTTACGTTCTGGCTCGCCATGCACGTACACGTCGAGGTCGAGCTCGTCCTGGATGGCAATGACATCGCGGATCTCCTTCTCGATGAACTTCTCGTACTCCTCGGCGGTGATCTCACCCTTGGTAAACTTGTTACGCTGAATGCGGATGTCCTGGGTCTGAGGGAACGAGCCGATTGTGGTAGTAGGGAAGGTGGGAAGCTTGAGATGCTTCTTCTGCTGCTCGTAACGCTCAGTGAACGATGACTGGCGCTCGTGCTGCTCCTTTGTGACAGCCTCCTGGCGCTTCTTGACTTCAGGGTTGTTGGTGCGCTTCGAAGTAGCACGCGACTGTACGCTCTTGGCGTTGGCCTCAAGCTCGCTCTTGACCGAATTGGCTCCCTCGGTCACAGCCTTGGCAATGACGCTGACCTCTGTGGCCTTCTCACTGGCGAACGAGAACCAGTCCCGGACCTCCTCATCAAGCTTCTTCTCGCTTGCAAGAGTGTGAGGAGTATGGAGAAGGGAGCTGGAAGTGGCGACGATCACACGCTCTTTGCCGAGCTTCTGCACCGCGGTCTCGACAGTCTCAATGGCCTTCTTGAAGTTGGACTTCCAGATGTTGCGCCCATCGACCACACCAGCGGACAGAATCTGCTTAGGTCCGAGGTGCTCGAGAACCTTCGTGAGCTGCTCCGGGTTGCGGACAAGATCGACGTGGAGACCGTAAGTGTTCTGGAGTGCGCTGTCGATGATGTCGAAGTTGTGGACTACATCGCCGAAGTAGGTGGCGAGAACGATCTGAGGGCTCTTGTTGCCTTGGAGGGCAGACAGCTTCTCGTACGCAGGCTTGAAAGCATTCTTCACCTTCGAGGGCAGGTCAAAGACGAGGACTGGCTCGTCGATCTGGACAGTCTCGGCACCAGCCTCCTTGAGCTTCTGAAGGAGCTCCTCGTACACGGGCAGGAGCTTCTCAAGCAGGGAGATAGGGTCGACTGACTGGCCACGGTCGGCCTTGCCAAGTGCGAGGAAGGACACGGGACCGACAAGCACGGGGCGTGTGATGATACCCGCCTCCTTGGCCTCGAGAAATTCGCGCACTGGCTTGGGATCTTGTGCGAGCGTGAAGGTCTGGTTGTCTTGAAGGGTAGGCTTGACGTAGTGGTAGTTCGAGTCGAACCACTTCACCATCTCCAAGCTGGGCACATCGATACCATCCTTCTGGTGTCCACGACCCATGGCGAAGTACTCATCGATGGGCTCGAGCTTGTGCTGGCTATATCGCTCGGGGATGGCATTGAACATCTGGATGTGGTCGAGCACATGATCGTAGTAAGCGAAGTCATTGCTGGGGATGATATCGACGCCGGCATTCTTCTGAATTTTCCAGTGCTCGAGTCTCAGTCTCTTGCCCTCTGCGAGAAGATCCTCGCGGGACAGCTTCCCGCCCCAGTATGATTCATTGGCTTTCTTGAGGTCACGCAGCCTGCCCATGCGAGGGAAGCCGAGGACGGATGACTGCACCATCTTGAGTGCTGTGGTGGAGAGTGTGCGTGTAGAGAGTATGCTGGGATGTGTGATGGGAGAGGGGGAGATGGGTGCTGATTGAGGAAAGGTGTGGTGTTGGTGGGTGAAAGAAGTGAGCGCGGTGAGGGAGTGAACGTAAGATTTTTCGAAACGCCGATCGCGGGGTGATTCGGAATGGCTCCTTGCGTGACCGCTGCACCTCAACTTACAGCTTCGTTATCGATTGACATCTGAGTGAACACTTGCTCGTGTGAGCAAGAACAGTGTATCGTTGACGTGAGGTCTAGCCTGAGAACATGCTGCAGAGGGCAATGCTCCATATATCAAGCACACTTGGTCGGAGCCAGGTGGGCGATCTTGGTCCCTCACATCCGGCAGTTGAGGCCTCCGAGAATATGCCGCATGGTACCGAATCGATGAGTCTGCCCTTCCAGCCAGGTGCTCGATCTGTCATTCTACTTTCTTCGAACACGGCACCCATTCTTCACAAAATCTCACTGTCGAAGCCGCACTACATGTATCTTTAAGCGTCCATGCTGTCCGATCACTTATGTTCGATCATTGTAATCGCCCAAGCTTCTGAGCCGATTAGCGAGATGCATGTCTAGGTAACAAGATTCGGGGAGCGGAGCAGGTCGATATTCTATATCGTGATTCCGCTCAAACAGCTGTATCAACGACTACACTGGATGGTATATATTTCAGCCATCGCATGAGGTAAGGGAGCACATTCACATTCCTCTCTCCACATCCTCTCCACTCTAGCATTCTGAGGACCTCGACAGCGGACCACGCCATACCAGATCATCGACAACGTAGCACACGATCATCGCAATGGCCGACCTCAAGAAACGTACAGTCCTCATCACCGGCTGCTCAGATGGAGGCATGGGGGCCGCCTTGGTAAAGGAATTCCACGCTGCCGGCCTACACGTCTACGCTACCGCGCGGAACCCTGCTAAAATGGCCTCCCTCGCAACTCTCGGCCCAGATGTCGAACTCAAGACCCTTGACATCTCATCTGCAGAGTCCATCGCCGCTTGCTTAGCAGACATTCCGAAGCTGGACATCCTCGTCAACAACGCCGGCGCCAGCTACGTGATGACCGTTGCCGACATGTCGCTGGAGGAGGGCAAAGCGCTCTTCGACCTCAACGTCTGGGGCAATGTGGCGCTATCTCAAGCAGCTCTGCCGTTGCTGCTGAAGTCAAGCAAAGGCATGATCGTAAACCATACTTCGACCGCCGCGCATGCAGCCATACCCTACCACGCCGCTTACGCCGCAAGCAAGGCAGCAATGTCGATGTTCACGACAATCATGCGGGAGGAGCTAGAAGGCAGCTTCGGCATCAAAGTCATCGAGCTCAAGACTGGCGCAG
>JAVRRP010000247.1:0-22787 GCA_036872775.1 Oleoguttula sp. CCFEE 5521
TACTATAGGCGATGGTTTTACAAGCGTCGACACAGTGAAGGAGAACGATGTGGACGTTTCTCGAAGCTGGTTCGAAAGCTGCTGTGCCAAGGCCCAGAGCTCTGCCGTGAGAGCTTGCAGAGACAATAGCGGCATTTTTTGAATACAGTATTGTACAATGCTATGCTACTCCGCTATCGTAATGCTATGCCGTATAATACACCCTGTACTTTTCTGTTCATGTCATCGATTCAAACGAATCTTGGCGATATTGTGCCGTCCCTCAGCGAGCTCTTCTCGTTACGCAACGGCATCTCGCGGTGCATCGGCACAGGCGGAGCAGCCTCAGTGCTACCGGTACCACCAATTGTAGCGCGCATCTGCCGGGCAAGCAGCTCCGAGGTGCCGACGACCTTGCCCTCAGGCAATGTTGCACGGAGGCCATTCAGCTTCGGATCATCCTCGTCGAAGTAGAATGGGTAGGTCTGCCCAGTGAGACGCCCACCGTCTTCTTCGCGAGGAGGATGCACCCAATGCTGTTCTGTCACTGGATGACCTTCGGGCGCCGTGTACTCTTTCGAGTCGCCCTCACCGCCGTCGAACTTCCGCGCCGTAAACTGCCGGTGTCCGCTCGTAGGCTGTGAAGCTGGTAAATCTTTTGATGCCAACTCCGCAATCATCCACTGTGCTTTGTCGCTGGTGCGGCCTGGCAACTCTTCTGCTGCAATTTCAGCGTACCCGCCCTCAACAGGTATGAAGTGCCGAGATGGCTTGACTTCGATGTCGACGATCGGCAGGACGCGATGGAAGATATGGTCTTGATGTATCTCACGAGTGATCGACTCTTGGCGAACTTCTTCGAATTGCCTATGGACCGTCTCATGTGTGACTGCCGGCGCCCAGCGCTCGTGTAAGGTGGTGTCCTCTGTGCTTGAAAGGTCTACGATACCGTCGAGTGGCACAGGTGCTGGTGCGTCTTTCACGAGGTAGCCTCTCTCCTTGCCAATGTCGCTATGTACCTCGCCTAGAGCGCGCTCCGACTCAAGCGACTTCTCTGCTGGGATCGAGGGCAGTGGCTTGTGCAGACTTGAGCGCCGTACACCACGCTTTTGGCTGTCCATGCTTTCTCGTGATATTGGCGAAGTCGGAGAAGTCGGTGTGTTCTCTCCTGATGCCCGATTGTCGAGCGACCCGTTGACTGGCTTCCGTGTTGTCGCTTTCAGAGACTCTTGTGCGCTCTTAACGCGTCCTATTGGTGTACCCATGCTGCTTCTTCGTCCATCGTCCACCGTACCATTCTGTCCACCAGCTTGCGTGTGAGGATTCTCAGTGCTCGGCGTACGATCGTTCAACTTCCACTGCAAGAGGATGGGTCAGCAAGACCTTGGACACAATTCCAGACCATGCGAGCACTTACATCGTCGACGCTGCCCGAGTATGGATTGAGCTGAGGCAACACTGGCTTGCTGCCCACGCTTCGGTCTTGATCCAACGACGCATCCCTCAGGTTGTCTCTAGCACGTCTGGAGTGCAGCGGAGGGGATGACGAAAGTTGATCATTGCCAAATGTGCCTCTCGAGCCGCTGATGTTGCGATCGGCAACTCGCTCTCCGTAACGGCCCTCGTCCGTAGCAGACTCGAAGTTCAAATTGCGGAAGTCATCGGACAGATCTGATTGACGAGGCACCTGCGGCAGCCGATCATCTACACCCATAGCCTTTGCGGCTGCCACTTGAGCGCCGTGTGTGGGCTCGTTGGACTGGCCATCACTAGTAACAAGTCGCGAACGTCCTGTTGTTGGGTTAGCAGCTAGAGCACACCGTTCAGGACATTGGGCACGCGTACTCTTGCCGGTCACAATGTCGCGGAGGGACGCTTTGGAGCTTACGTTCCTCAAGTGTCCTTTGTGCTGAGCAGCATTGGGTGAAACAGGCGATGAGGGTGGTGACTCGTTAGTCTCTAGGTCTGTCTTGTCTCCCGATCGTCGAAAGAACTTGGAGAGACGTGCTTTGGGACTTCTACCTGAAGACATTGGTCCGCTGGGGAGATGTGCTTGGCTGGGATCGAGCTAGGAGCTGACTGATGTGGTAGCTCTCGTTGCTGATCTGGGGTTGGTCGGCTGATAGCTTGCTGAAATATTGTTCCTTGATAGGGCGAAACCAAGAGGTTGTTGAACGGAGGAGCTGCAGTGAACGTCATACCACGGCACCTACCACGAGGCGGAGAATTTACTTTCGGCACGGTTTGTAAAGGCGGCGGTATGGCGTGTGGCGTGTCTTACACCAACGGCTCGCTTGCGCAACCCCTACAACGCTTCGCCATGGCATCGGACTTGAGACCTAAACTGCTCACAGCTTCACAATTATCCACTATAACAAGGTCCGATTATTGCATAGCTAGAATCTAGACCACGCGTCTAGGTGCAGGCGTCATGTCTTGGTACTTCAGTACGAGCTTGACCGCGGAGTCGCAACGGTCAGATCGACGTCAGACACGATCACAGAGTGTTTGCGTCCGAGCGTTTTGTTGATGGACCCTGCCACTCCCAGTGGAATGGAACCTCCGCGTGAATGACTCGTACGAGGTTCACGATCACATGTATTCCAACGGCTGTCATCAGTGCGGCGATGGGTGGAGGTAGCCAACAAGGCCGTATGCTGTTTCAGCTGTGAGAGCGGCGTGCCCAGATGAGAAGCCACAGAGCGATCCGAGGTCGAAATATAGCTGTGCGATCTAGTCCATGTGCTTCTATACGAGCACACCCCTCGCCCAAGCGGCTGGCGCTGACGCCCATGCCGCAGATCGTTGCGCGGCGGCGATCCATTTGGCTTTCTTCTTTTGACTTCGGAGAAACTCTGCTCTCCAACTTGACGTACGCCAGAACAACCGGGAACGCAGTAGCCCTACAAATCCGTGAGACAGACTCTGCTCTCACCAGGCCACGAGTGGCATCTCGCAGTACGATGACACACAGATGAGGAACGGTACGTCTGCTCGCTTAGCGGATGCGGCTTGTCGATCTCAGCGGGAGAGCAGAGCTGGATCCAGGTGGGCATCCACACCCTAGACCACAAATCATCCGCGGGGCCTCAGTCACCACAGGCGGATGGCATTTCAATGCCTGTCATTAACATAGCAATCAAGATCTGTGTCAAGCCACATCCAGATTTGCAGCCACATCAACGTGTCAACGTCAAGGCGCCTCATCGGCGTGGGTCTAGCTCGAGAGTCGGGCCTGCACCGTCTCATCGTGAACCAACGAAACGGCGAGCATCGGGTGCTAGACCACGGCGAGCTCGTGGCGGAAGCACTATGACGACGCAGCCGCGGGGGTATGAGGTCGCTCTTGCCTGAGCTCGTGGCTACGAGGGCAATGACGTTCGTGTGCTTGCATGAGCTCATATACTTTTCTCTGTTTGCTGCTCATTCATTCTACCCTCATCCCTATCATCCCTATCATCCCTCATACTTTCGACAACCGTCTATTCACCTTACCAACTCAATCAAACCCAAACAACAAGAACAATGGACTCCGCCAAGGCAGCCGTCAAAGATTTCATGTCCAAGTCTGGTCACCACGACACCACAGTCCACGAGAAGGTGGCTCCCGCCGTAGTCCACGAGACGGTGGAGCGTCAGAAGCGCGAGGAAGTTGTCTCCGCCATTGACAAGGAGGTCCACCAGGACCACTACCATACCTCCGTGCAGCCCGTGAAGGACCGCGAGGTCCTCCCCGAGCAGCACCACCACAATATCATCCCTGTCGAGCACCGCAGCTTCGAGCATGACGAGGCCGAGAAGGTGAAGGCAAAGCTTGCTGCCGAGCAGGCCCAGTTCCGCGACCATAGGCAGGTCGTCGAGGGCAGCACCCAGCGTTCAGTGGCTCCCGTTATTGCTGGCGAGCACGTCCACCACCACGTGCACGAGACTATTCAGCCCGTGATCGAGAAGCGTACGTCATCGTCGTCCCTCTCCACGCCTGTAGCAGTCACTAACAACACCACAGAGACCATCGAGCCTCACGTGATTCACACCACGGTCCCAATCCACGAGGTTCATCACAATGCTGCTCAGCATCACAGTGCATCTGCACTCCCCGCCGTCTCGATGAGCGACTTCAAGAAGCAAGGCGGTGTCCTGACCGGCCGTGAGGAGCGCTACGACGGCTTTGAGGGTGAGCCACGCGCTATTGGTGGTGCGATCGGTGGCGCCACTGGCAGCCACGGCACCTCCGGCCTCACTGGCTCGCACGGTAGCACTGGCTCCGGCTTGACCGGTAGCCACGGCACTCACGATTCCAGCCTCACTGGCAACCATGGTACCACCGGCTCCGGTTTTACCGGCGGCACCCACAGCGCCCACGACTCGGAGACGCGTGGTCACCCCCTCGGTACCGCCACATCCAACACTTCGTCGTCCACCGGCACTACCCACAAGTCGTCTCTCATGGACAAGCTTAACCCCAAGAAGGATTCCAATGGCGACGGTAAGGCTGGCTTCATGAAATGAGCGGGTCATCCAGAAGGATTGCAGACTGTAGCGGCAGCTTTGACACATTGTCGACACCGACTTACGATTGTATGATAGCGAGGAGTAATGGTACTGCCGGTGGGCAGTGTGGTTGATCCAGATAGCCAATGAAAGTATACTTTATTATCAAACTTGCTTTCATAGTCAGTATTTAACCCTCACTGGTGCGTATGTTGGTGTCATTGCTACCGCGTCTGTCTTGTCATCAGATACTTTCTTCGCCTAGCATTCAGTCAGTTGTGATACACCTGATGAATAGATTCGCCCTCCCGTGACACACCGAAGACGCTGATGCTGCCACAGGCTGGTCCTGCGTACAGTCTGATCCTCGCCACCGCCAAAACGTGAGAAAGTCGCGTTCGTTGAAGACATCTCACCTTTGCCAGCAGATCTTCTTCATGGCATTTGCAGTGTGTAATCTCATAACCGAAGTGCATCCAACAGATGGTCAGGTGATGGAAGTTCGAAGAGCCCCATTCGCATGACGCTACAACCACTGTCCATCATCCCAAGACCGAGAGCTCCATACCAATATGCTCTCTGCGTCGCATACCGCCACGCTCCATAGATCTCGCTCCATGAAGTTGCAGCGGTCTCGAGAAGACCTCCTGTATGGTTTCCAGCGGTTGACCCTTGGTTTCAGGCATGTACAAGCCTAGTACGATCGTCGTGAACATGCTGAGTCCAGCGAAGAGGAAGTAGGCGCCATAGGCTGAGTGGTCTAGGAGAATGGGCGTGATAAGGGCAACGAACGCATTCGTAAGCTGAGACAAGGCGTCAGTAGCTGAACGTACGTATGAGAGGACGGGCAGCGTACAAAGTTCAGACCCTGTGCCACACTGTTCGACACACCCCTCGTACTTCCCGGCTGGATCTCAGAGGCGTAGATCTTGCCCACCATTGCCCACGTCGCAGAATAGCTTAGCGCGAACAAGAAGATGCTGACGACCACCACCCATCTCGCCGCACCTTCGGGCGTCACGACCTCAGCGGCGTACAAAGTGCCGACGATCAGCATGGTGGTAGTCAGTAGCACGCCGCCAGCGAGCACTGAGGCGCGACGGCCGATGCGATCCGCGAGGAACATTGCCGGGATCGAGATGAGCACAATGAGGATGGCGGAGAGACCGGAAGCCAGGAAAGACGCCGAGGACTTGGAGAGACCGGATTGGGCGAAGAGGAGGGGGGCGTAGAAGAGGACGCCGTCTCTGCTGTGATATGAGCACATGGTGTCTCCCAGCTTACTTGTAGGATCTAGCTTCAGAACAACTTACATGCCACAAAGTTGGACCATGCCCAGAATAAACTGTAGTCAGATGTCAGCGACTAGTTGTCCTCTCGTCCACGCGCCTCCCAACATTGCCAACATCGCCAACATCGCACTCACCAACGCAAGCACCGTCCTCACCCTGTAAGGCTTCGAGAAGATCAGCCCAATCGATCTTAGAAACCCCAGCCGCTTCTGTACATCTTCGTCGCGGAAGCTCAGGATGTCCTTCTCCGCCTCTGCCGCTTGGATTCCGAGCCTAGCAATGGACCTAGCAGCTTCGTCTCGTCGCCCATTGGCCACCAGCCACCGGGGCGAGAGCGGGACGTAGAAGCAGCTCCCTGTGAGCATCACTGCAACGATCGTTGACATGATGAACGGCGCACGCCATGCCAGTGAGTCGGAGATCCGGACAGTGCCATAACAGGTGAAGTAACCGCAGGGAAGTCCAGCAGCTGTAGCGAGTTGGAGCATGGATGCGAGGGTACCGCGGCTCTTGGATGGAGCAATCTCGCAGACGTACACGTTCAGCAAGCCAAGATAGATTCCCTCGGCGAGCCCTGCCACAAGTCGTCCTGCGATGAATTGACCAAGAGACGATGCTGATGCCTGTAGGACGGATCCCAGAGCGAATGCAGCGGCACCGGCAGTAATGATCCTTGGATGGCCATACTTGTTGGCGAGCTGTCCCGCAAAGGGCGATGAAAGTGCGCCGCCGAATAAGATCATCGAAATTGTTAGTCCAATGATAGTTGGAGGCTGAGGCCCCATTACTTCGACGAACTGAGGCATAACCGTCACGGCTCTGCTCGTGCATCAGTGCGAGGCCGTGCCTAGGCGATTGAGTCTGCTCACCCGATCGAGCCAGTGTCAAAGCCATTGAGCCAGCCTCCTGCACTCAGGAGGATGGACGCTGTTGTGTAGCCCGCGGGCTTCAGTCTTTCGAAGGTAGAAGAACCCATAATTGATACTAATTGCAATGTAGGAAGAAGGAGATATTGAGACAGTACTTATCCACAGTGTGCTACCTCTGTATTCAGCGCAGACGATCGGTGTGACTGCCACCGCTGCTACCTCCGTACCCTGCGCATTTACACCATGGTGGTAGATGAAGCAGGACACCGAGATGACGGTGTTCGGAATCGAATTAAGAAAGCGGGATCTGTCAGAACGTGTCGGTATATCTGGGACTGCGATCTATGGCGTTTGGTCGTTCGGCTTCACTATTGAGTGCTCCTTATATCTGTGGTTTGCTCCTGCCGCTGAAAGCGTGCCTCGCGCGTCATTCCTGCCCTGGTCGGAGTTCATGTAACGGGTAGATCTAGATGTTCGAACTGTGCTACAGCCTCGTTGCGCCTTTGCTTCATACCGTAGAAGTCGTAGCTGTTTCGCCCTTCTGTGTAAGAGCTTTGAGGTCTGATAAGTAGTAATAGCTCACACTGGATTTCTTGGCTTCGCACGGGTGGCCCTAGGATGGCAGAGCAGCCCATAGCGAGCTGCGACTCCGGCTATGTTAATATAAGAAAGGAATACCATACGCAGATTGCCATAGTTCTGTCCTAAGCAGAGGAGTATACTTACTTGTAGAACTCAACGAACAGAGACTGTAGAGTCGTACCAAACCTGTCGACACGTATGGTAATAATGGCTCGCATTGTCTCGATGTTAGCGCGGCCGGTCAAGCTAGAGTCTCAAAAGATGGATGTGATCTATCTTGCGAGCCGCTCGCTTATAGCGACTACATGGTAATGAACTACTCGACTAGTGTTATAGCCGTGGACTCGCAAACTTTCTCCCGTCAGTTGATCGTGGCATCATTGAAGCCTTGCGGCGGCATGGTACGAGATGTTCTACAATCCAAGATGTGCCCGGGAAGATGTAAGACAGCATAGGTAAGCGTAAGTGGTGCTAGATCGTTTGATCTGCTCACTGCCTCATTTACGCTAGTCCAATGGTAAGTGAATTTGGATGCTATGGACTTTGTTTCAGACTAGAAATTCGATATGTACCTGTAGGACAACTCTAGATTTGATAGACCTTACAACTTGGGCGCGCTTGTGATGCAGCTTATGTGGGATTGTAAAGTGGTCATTCGTTGTAAAGTGGTCATTCGTCGTTCAAGGTTGTAGTCGTAGAAGCATTCCACTGTCTGGCCTGAAACGCGACGGCCAAGAGCGCAGGTCCATACGCTCTTGGCTGCAAACCCATTAGTGCTGTGCTTAAGCTGAAAGTATCAAGGTGTACAACCCCGCGCCTTACGGATCTGTGCGTTGCTGCCACTTGCTTACGTAGCGATCGTCTGGCGCCAACAGGGTCATTCAGACCAGGACCGACACGAGGAAGCCATCGAGCTGCGGAAGCTTGCCCCAGGAGCGTGAGCGGACGCTCGATGTCTTGGGTTGCTTTGGCTGCAGTCCGCTATCGCCCTCGTCGATTCACCCGTGCGGACGACTAGAGAGATTCGAGATGCCGCTTGTCATGTCGTCGCTGGAGACTGAGAACCACCAATCCCGATTTGGACCATGTCGAGTGCGGGAAGAGGTTCAACAGGGCCGGAAAGCTGGAATCATTCATAAGCCACTGCGCTTGAGCTGGATCGAGCTTGTGCAGTAGAGGCAGGTCCGAGCTAACAGGGGACCACGTTCCACCGTCATGAGTAGTTCATTCGTCAAACCCACAGAGTCAGGGGTGAAGGGGTCCGATGACGGTGGGACGAGTACTAGGTGTTAGATTTACTACTCGGGGACAAGCATCACGGCTGGGCAATCGAGTGCGCTGATGCCGATGCGTTGTATTAAGAGATCAGTCTTCAATATTTGTTTGCCTGGTCTTCGTAGCTGCATAGCATAGCTGCAGCTATAAGTAGGCTTACGCGGTCAAGGGTCCGACGATTCTGCGAGCTGCGGGAGAATATCATAGCCGTGTGCTCAATCTTGTATGGTGGATGTTTTGCCTCCTGCGGCTGCTTGAGACCTTGATGTCGGGACGTGCAGGCATGTAGTAGATGTGTCCATGCAAGCTCTTTGATGTCTTGTGGGGCTTGGGAGGATGGCTCGATGGCATATAGTGATTCAAGCCAGGGCGCGCTTACGTTCTGGTTGATCATAGGGCTGAGTGCAGTGCTGTGCGGCCAATGGACTTGAGCTTCACTGGCTCTAATGGTAGAAGAGGAAGGACGTAGGAAAAGTGTCAGAACTCAGAAGGAGGTGACGAAATGTTTATTCTGAACACTTCGAACCACCCCCTAGCCACGGGTATCTTGCTTGCGTGCATGAAGTTGAGCATCTTAGTGGGCTTGCCCTCGGACAGAGAGACATTGATACAGACAATGGCATCGGGACATTGGGTTGCCCAGGATGTTGCGCGCCTACCGTGTGGCAACATGCAACACCACGGCGTTGCACCTGCCGATGAACAGCATGGCACCGCACCATGGTAGCAGGCGCGGACGCTCGTGGATCAGTCTAGGAGCGGGCGTCCTGGAATAGTAATGTCAGTGTTTTCCAGACTTCGGAGTGCGACCATGGATGATTTTGCAATACGAGATTACAGGGACTGAAGCTCTGGCGCAGCGAACCCAGACGACCGGTCGCAGCTCGTTGGTCTTCAATGGGCCGCTGGACGAGGAGCTGTGGTAATCGACTACCGATGTAGATGTCACCATAAAAGCTACTCCCAAGCAGAGGACAAGCACCACCGATAGGGTATGATCGTCGCACCTTCGAGTGACGTGACAACGGAGTGTCGTCGGTGGCTCGATTGGCCCTGGAAGCGAATCACGATACTCTCGTGGGCGCTTAGGGCAGTGAGACCAGGTGACGTGTAGGCGGATGAGTGCAAGCAAACAATGGCAGCAAGCCAAGCTTGATCATCTTGGATATCTGGCCGAGCATCTTGGCCTATCAGCTCGATCTTGTTAATGCGCCAAATAAGAGTGCTCGATATTGCAGTCCGAAGCTCGTCCTGCAAGCTTCTTGCGGCATGAGGGTGTTGCCCGACGCCAGGGACGACCAAGGAGGCCATGAACTTTGCCGCACCAAGCAACGGACTTGCAGTAAGGCCACGCCTTCAGATGTGTGTGTTGGCGAGACTGAACTAGGTGGGCAGCGCTGTGATCAGCTCAGTGATGCCTACCCTGCAGCCACTATTCGCTATTCTCGCTTTGTTGCTTGCCCATTATCGTTATCATGGATTACCTGGCGAGCAGTGCATCCGGTCGTTGGAACGACAGTCCTCCGACCACGTGCAGTTGTCAAAGTGCCATCAACTTTCAAACCACGACAGTTGGTATTGCCCTTCGCTTGCAAGCCGCAAACCCTGTGATTCTACTGTCTGCAGAATAGTAGACACCATCGGCTCCCACCGTCGCTGGCTCGTTCTCCGCGAGGCCTTACAAATCTCCTCGTGGACTTGCTACAAGCAGGACGTGATCGCTGATTGATAGCTTCCACATGACGCTGCGATGGAGACGTGATCGCTGATTGATAGCTTCCACATGACGCTGCGGTGGAGACGTGATTCCCTCGTCGGCTGCGCTTGAGTACTCGTGCGGTGCAATTACCACCATGCATGTTCAGTGGCGCGTGGTGCGACTTCCACTCCACCTCACTCGAACATTGCTGGCCTTTCAGTGATGTGTGCCGCCTGCTGAATGATTCTGGGGCGGACGCAGTCGTATCATATAGCTCACTGCGTCAGTGGCTGAGTCGGCACGCTCATCGGATGTGGGTTCGTAGCAAGTGGTGACGATGCAAGGTACCAGGTGAGGTTGTCCGGCCATAGGTCGCGGACTTATCGAAAGCAATTGACAGCACCTCCCTTGTTCGTCGCAGCACCTCGGCTCGACCCGATCCAGCTTGCGTGCAGCATCTCGCCACCACACTCCATCTCTTTCATGGAGCTACCGTGAGCTGCCATTTCCGAGCTATTAGTTGTCCCTGTTGATCATCGACTGGTAGCTTATACCAGATTCGTCGTCAGATCGACAGTTCGCCTATCAGCTCTATCTCTTTTCAACAGCAGCTACGCGGAGGCGGGCTCTCGTCCGTTCAATAAGCTCTGTAAATCCTCTACTTCATCTAAGGAACCAACAGCATCGAGTGATCTACGAAACGCCGGTGCTTGCCCATCAATGAGCGATTCGCTACTTCGTTCAGCGGGAGGATTCTTGATGCTTACTATTTTTCTTGACCGTCAGCGAGCAGTGTATGTAGTCGAGCCGCCGCGGGTCTATCGGTTGAGGAACGGGACATGTGTGATCAGCGAGTGTCGCAGATCCAAAGTCTCCACGGCATCGTCGATGTCGCCAAACCTGCATGGAGATCTGCATAGTCGTACATGATTGCTATACCTCACTGCGGCCTTGATGACCGTCTCCGCCGTGAGACCCTCGATCAGTCGAGGGGCATCACAGGATCCCAGCCGTTGCCGAAATATATTACTACACTTTCGCAGCACCATTGCCGTCCACTATGCCGCCTCTGCACATCCTCTGGCCCAGACCGCACTCCACGCGACTACTGTGTGTCAAGCGCTGCGCAGCATCGCCGTACTGGTGGGATCGAGTATCCGGGTTGTTTGACGGCGCGTCATCACCGATCGCATCTCGCTGAAGTCTCACGCGTTTGGCAGGGCTGTCGAACGATTCCCACCGGAGTTGATGCCGCAACGTCCTAACTACGGGCGCAAGTCGTGTAGCCCGAGCAAACGTGATCGTTGCAAGGCCCTCACACAGCGCCTGCTCGCCACCAATACTAACAACAATACCACGCAAAGCCGCACAGCCATCGTACGACGGAATCTGAACTGCCAGAACCCCGTGAAGGATGCCGGCAAAGCTCTTGTATGTCCTATCAAAGCTGCGATCCCTGAAGCCGCAGAGCCGCGTAACACAACGATCTGCTACGTGCTTCGAAGCTTGGCCGATCCCCGTGCACGATGAGTGACAGCCGCGCGGTCGATGTCGCTTCATGGACCGATGGCGAAGCGTCTAGCACTGTAGGCGCTCTGCACGAAGACAAGTCAGCTGGGAACAAGAAACGACGCCATCAAGGCAAGCAAGCCTGCCAAAAGTGCCGCCGACGCAAGATCAAAGTGATACTCACCTTGCTTCACCCTCACTGCCTGCAACACGCTGACAGCGATGCATCAGTGCGACGAAACCCGGCCAAAGTGCAAGTCCTGTGGCAAGGCTAAACTGCCCTGCCAGTATGAACTACCCGCCGGCCAGACGCGGCAGCAGGCGCTTGTCGAGAATCAGTCCAAGATTCAGCATGAGCTCGAAGCGCATGCATCCCTAATCAGCACCCTGCGCACACTGCCGACTGATGCTGCAAACGAAGTGCTGACTCGACTCCGGGAGGGGCAGTACGATGGCATCCTCGTCGGCAGACGTGAATCTCTGGATGACACCGAAGTCCAGCAAATAAGCTACCCATGGGAGTACCCCATCGACAATGCCGAAGACGATGCTTCCGGCGAGGAGGAAGAAGAAGAAGAGGCATACTCCGACAACACCGCCTCTCTTCCTCATAGCTATGCACAGCCCGTCGGCCAGAGCATGGAACTCTCCTCATCCCAGCAGAGTGGCCAGATGAGTAACATGCCTTTCACCGCCATGCCGCAGATGGACCAAAGTCTTCCCTATCCTGGATACTACGCCCCTTATATGGCTTATCAGAATCCAGCTGTGGGACAGCAGACTTTCGAAATGGGTATGCCGGGCGAGCAGCTCCAACAGGGCCAGATGAACATGTCCCAGCAGGCCACGCAGCAGTTCCATATGGGTCCACCAGTCGAGGAGAATCGCAGTCTGACTGATCAGCGTCCGAAGAGGGCTCCTCATCGCTGAAGATTTGCAATAGTCTGTCAATTTGGCGTTTCGATGTTAAAAAGGTCGTCAGACACTCGTACTCAGCATTGGAACCCCGATGAAGGTATCACTCCAACATTGGAAGTGGCCTGTACTCCAGAATGGAAAGTACCCTCATTTCATGGGTATGTACGACGCAGGCAGGTCGCTATCGGTGCTTCTGGCGGGGATGCATCGCATCATCGAGCGATCAGAATGCAACTAGGTCAGTTTGTGAGCTCTTTACTTGCACGACCAGTGAAAGTTTGCCTCCACGCCAACCTGGGGAAGGTACGCTGGTCTAGCGGGAGTGGTAGAGATGCCGAGAGCTGAAGCTTGAGAACGAATGGCGTTGTCAGGCACAGATACTCTACCTGATAGGGCTGGCTTGAGCGCGAGGGCGCTTGTTGTGGGTGGACAAGTAATGGTCAGTACACATGAATGACAGAGTCCATCAAGAAGGGCGTTCAATGAGAGGTCGTCCTCCTCGTCGCCTACACGACTAAGCGGCTCAGCCCTACAAATCAGCGATCCAGACTCCCTTTGATACCCAACCCTAGTTCGCCGTCACGCGTGCATGCATGCTTTCCCGCACTCACCATCGTATTCTCCACAGTGTCCGTGAGATTAGCGTCGCTTCAAGTCTCTCCGTGGCGGTGCCCCATGGTTCGAGGAGCCCAGACGTAGCGAGCCTGACGCCGAATCGACTCAATGCATCTCACGCGGACCAAATACGCTCTTCAACCGCTACAACGAAGGAGGTAGCGAGGCCTTCTATATCATCTCGAGTACGATTGCTCCTTGGGTGTCGACTCATCAGACTTTGTTCGATCGAGGAATGCTTGAGATTCCGGGAAAAGCCCTTGAACCATACCTGGGATCCGTGAGAGGCCCCGACACCTATGAGAAGTAGTAGTCTTCGGCTCGTGGTGTCGGCATACCCTCGCTGTCGCCATGAGTGTCGTGATCAGTTCTGGCAGTCATGGAGCAACACTGGAGGCTTCACGGCCGTCCTGTTCACATCCAGTGCCGCAAAGCGCACACACTGTTGACACCTGGTTGATCGCGAGTACTGACTTACAGCCTCCGGTCTATGCCAGCAGCGCCATGAGCTCGATCCTTACTGCAAAGAGTTGCCTTGAAGCGATCGCGCCATGCATATACCTCCTGAGACGAGTCCGTCGAATGCGGTGACAACCATACCGCAAGGAAGACGCTTCATGAGAGGGTCTCAACGGTAACATACTACAAGCTTACTGGGAAGAAGAAGAGGGTGCACACTTGGTTGAGAAGAGAAGAGCGATCGAGATCATAGCAACGCTCATCGAGATCTCCGCCTAAAAAATGCGGATGAGCTTCATGCAGGGCGGCTTGAGCGACGATCGTACACCATACCTTGTGAAGCAGAGCTACACGCGAACATTTGCTTTGGATCTTGCTGGCCTCTACCATTGCACCGAACGCCATCAGCCGTGTCGGCCCGCTGCGAGTACCTCTGCGAGACATTTTGGTGGCCACTTCTGGAGTATGTCACACAAGGTACAAACGGATAGGGCTCAAGTACCCTGCTCGAGCGCCGCCTTGCGAAAGTACTGTTATGAGATGGAAAGACACCAGTCCTCATCGTCACTAGACCAGACGGCGGACGAAGAAAATGGGCTAGCTATGCCTTTACGCCGGCCAGTCCCTATCCTGCGAACCTTGTAAATGGAACTCGGGACACTTCCTGCGAGTAGCGTTCTATTGATCAGCGCTACATGAGCACGAAGAAGTCCCTAAGGTGCTGTCACATCAGAGTCGTTTCCCGGACGCATGACCATGTCGACAGTTCCCACTGGTCACAGAGTCGCCGCTCTTCCCGGGCCCTGAACCAGCCAGGACGATGTATCCAGCACGAAGCTAGTGAGGGTAGTCCTTCAAGTAGCGGCTCTTGCGACGCAGACTGGTGAACCAGCCTACGCTGAGTACGCTATCTGCACGACATAAAGTAGCTCATCTGCGTCGGAACGAGCGCTCGTTGCTGCTGCCGCACTGGGTAACCGAGCCGTCGATGTACCTTCTGAGCAAGCGTGCCGACTGGACTTGCCAAACAACTCAGCGCCTCTGTCGCCTTCGGCACTGACCGACTGACCACGGATCTTGGCAAGACTTCATGGCTCGTCGATGATGGCGGTGGTCTCCAGCCTGCAGAAGCGAGACCCTGCTTTCGGTCAGGGGGTTTCCGCTCGAGTCGCCCAAAGTCGTCTAAGGCGCTATAGTAAGTGAAGGCTACTATTGTGACACAAATGTTCGGTGATGCCCACTCATCGACCAGCTGTTCGAAATCATGGCGATCGGGTCCCGGCTCGTAGAGATCCTCGAAGCTGTGAAAAGTGTCGAATGAGCCGCCGTGCTCAGATGTGAATCTGGAACAGCCATCATCAAGATCTCCCGGCTGTGGACACCAGCGCAGATTGGTTGGTAATCAAGACCGATGCAGCATGCCGTGGAGAGGCCTCGTTACCAAGACCAAACATCCTAGCCTGCAGAACCAACAGCGCGCGAGTGTAGCCCGTTGAATCGATGTGTGAATGCACAAGAAGCACGGCTAAACAGACAGCTGACTGCCAAATTACGTTGTAGATACAATGTCGACAGTACTATTGCATCCTACATAAGTGCCCGAAGTGGTCGTGGAGCTGAGGCGTGCTTGGTGTGCGTGTGAAACGTGACCTTGACAGACATACGGACCCTGGAACTCGTCTCGAAGGTCAGAACAGACGCTCCGATTCCTCGATTTCTGCCTAGTTGCGTCCTCCATACTTTTTAGGAATCTATACGAGTTCTCGATTGTCGTTCAGTCTCGGGCAGATGGCCGAGTGGTTAAGGCGCTAGCTTTAGGTCATCATGTGACTCGCTAGTTCGAAAGAGCGTGGGTTCGAACCCCACTCTGCTCATTTGTCGTTCTGCTGCTCGAGGCAGAGCCCATTGTACTCGGTGACCTTTTTGCCGCTGTAAGCAAGCTGTGCCGGTGGCATACGCGAGACAAGTAGTATATGGTAGGACACATAAGTAGATCAATCTTCTATTCTGCGACCCTCCACCCCGTCAGAACAACCCCACCGCTTCGAACAGCAATGGATTCCCTTCGATCGCCAGCCATGCAATGCCCGCGTACACGACCAGCTTCGTTATGACCTCGACATCATACCTTATTCGCGGTTTGTCGAGTGCAGAGAACATGTTCCTGTCCTCTTGCTCATCCTCTTTGCCGCTGTCGCTCGACGCTCCTGCGTCACTCAGCGGAGGTGTCAGGAGATTGATATCCGCTGGCTTTACATGCAAAGACCGCTGCGTGCGTGGTGGTCTGATTGCGTCTAGGTAGTCGATCGCTTCATCAGAGGACGGCGATGCCAGGACATCGTCGATTGTAGACTGCTGCGGCCGCACAGAAGGTTTCGAACGTGTACGTCTGCGTGTAACATCTTCGCCAGAGCGACTGTTCCTTCGCTGCTGTGCTCGATTTGCGATGAACTCCCGTACATCTGCTTCAGACTGCGGGCCAATGGAGATGGTCCTTTTCCTTGTCTTGGACAGCATCGAAGGAATCTCGGAGGCTGGTGGAATGACGTTGTCGTCTTTGCGTAATGCTGGGACGCTTTGGTAGTATCTGCAAACTGTTAGTCACGCGTTGTGTTCTCTGCAGATACGCTGCCCGGTCCACGAGACTCACCGGGCTTGCAAGAAGTATCTACGAGGCAGTCGAAAACCCCAGTGGTCTACGAAACGGAAGATGGGAGGTAGACACCGCAGCAGTGTCGGCTTCGCGATCGCACGCCATAGAAATACTATGACGATTCCGATGATGATTCGTGCGAGCATCTTGAGATAGTCCTCCGGGCTCTTCAATGAGGTCACTCCTTCCTCTGCCATCATACTTCGTGTTGGAAAGTCCCACCATGCGATGGACCCTCCCATAACGACGCCAGTGAACGCAACACTGTCGTCGAAGCACGGGCAGTTGTCCGCAGGCTCGGGGTGAAAGCGCACGGCGAGTCCCAGGATCAGCATAGCAATCCCTAAATTCAGCCAACCTCCAGTCACAATCCAAGTATCAAAGGCTGGACCGAAGGCTATGCGGACCCACGCTATGAAGCCGCCCAGAAGACTTCCAAAGATGACATCGAAGAAGCCGTGCATGCCACAGTACATGCGGCCAATGCTTATCGAGATAGCGTAGCAGTACAGTCCGCCAGCTAGCGCGTAGTAGATCGCAGGCGACATGTCCAGCGAGGCCGTGTGCAGCTTGAACAGTAGATATACAGCCACTGAGACAGCATTCGTAGTATGCGTTGATGGGAAGCCATACTCCAGCGCGGCAGATCCAGACATCGTGATTCTTTGCAATGGTGGTGACAGTGGTCGAGGGAGACAGAGCATATCCTTCACATAACCACTCAGATACACGCCCGCGGCCAACATGTGCACCATGGCGATCCCAGATTCACGATAGCCGCACCAGAAGCATACGGGTAAGCCAGCCATGAAGAAGGTATGCGTGCCTAGATTGGCTGTCATCGCGAAGTAGGAGTCCAATACTGGCGAGCGGCATGTTTCCTGGAAACGCGCCAAGTACGGCGTCTCAAGACGAACGATTGGGATGAGTTGCTGACGCAGACGATATCGCCATCTTGGTAGGCGGTTCTGGTAGTGGTCGATGCCTTTGAGTCCAGCATCTGGGTCCTTGAATGGGGACGGCGTTCTTGACCAAGCGCGGTCAGGTACATTGTCTGCCATTGGCTTATCGGATTCTTCAGGAGCTCTGTGGAGATGATCCTGAGTAGCCATATCTGCCGACACCCAAGGTTCAAGAGCGTGTCTTGGCCTCACGGCCTCATAGCTCGCAGCGTAGCTAACTCATGTAAGATCGCCATTATCAACAGGCGATGTTTGAATTGCCCATGTGAGGATCGGGCACGACTCCGCCATGTGGTGGTTGCATGGATTGCCGCGTGGGGTGAACAGGTTGGCCTTGGCGGACAGACTTCTGCAGTCCGATGAGAGTCACTTTACCTGACTCTACGAATGCCGGCACGACACACGATAGAGCACAGCGAATTTACGATCCGAAGCACATCGAGTTCCCAATCCTCACTATGGCGGACGCCGATGAAGCGGAAATGCCCCGAGGCAATGTCATCGAAGAAGATGTCGACCTTTCCGATGAAGCTCAAGACTTTCGTTTCCTGTCTGCACTTTCGTAAGTCTTTCCAGTAAAAAGATCAAAGGATCCAATGACTGATCTTTGTCCAGCTCCCAAGATGCCAAAATTCCCAAGCGCGGCGAAAAGGACTTCGAACCGCACGCCACCTCACTGCAATCGAACACCCTCGCCGCATCCCGTCAAGCGATGCACAATGCCCTAGCCTTCCAACGAAGTCACGCCCCAAAGACTCACACTCTCGCCACGTTCCATCCTAAATCAAATATGGCCTACTGTTACGCTCCTCGGGGTCCGCTCTTCGCTCGCATGGGCTCCACCTTCAGTGCTGCCGATGACCCTCTTGGAAATGACGAACGTCGGGGCCAACGACTGTGGTTATTGCCTGAGGAAGTGCTGTATTTACTTGAGCGTGGTACTGTGGATGTGCGGTGGCCGTCCGAAGTAGACTATGAGGAAGGCTTGCCGATGAGTCTGCAAGCTGGGTATGCGATGTTCATTGGCGGCAGTGGTGGTCTGACGTTCGAGCGGTTCTCGGTGTACTCTGCGCTTAAGAGGCAAGGGTACACTGTGCTGCGGGCGCCAACCTGGGACGGACCTGGACCACCGGCTGGGGCTGAGGATCGAACTCCTTCTTCTGCGCAACAAGGATTGTTTGAACTGGGCCTGAGTAGGTGGTGGCGAACCCTATTCTGGACGGCACAGGAAGAAAGTACCGACTACGGCGAGCCCTTACTACAGCCAGGACTTTATCGCAACTATTCGGAGATCTATCGCCGGCTCGCCCTCGTTCCCTTCCACGATACACCAGCGATAACCCCCAACATTGCCCCCTCTGCCACCGACCCTGCCTTCCGCATCACCTACCACCTCTATAAACCCGGCAACACGACCTTCAAAAAGACCCTGCCCGGTCCACCAGACTTCCGCGTCGCGGTGATCGACGGTCGCGAAACGTTGATGCCTACACTCTCTCAACTCTCAGCATTGCTCGACACGACACCCTACGACCCACCGAAGGACGCACAGCAGCTATACCCCAAGCTGAAACAAGGGTACAGGAACGTCATCCTCGCAGTCGTGGATCAAGGCGTCACGAGCTATATGAGAGTGAGTGATGCGGTATTCGGGCGGGAGAAGCTGTACGATCGTGCAGTGTCGGGGAGAGGAGGAAAAGGAGGCAGAGGTGGGAGGGGAGGTGGTAGAGGCGGGAGAGGGAGAGGTAAGTGAGAGCGATCTAGGTTGATGCCTCAGCTATTGCTTTACGTCTTTCGGCGTTAGCCTCGAAGCTTCTACGCTACTCGATATTCCAAGTGCCACGAAGACAAAGGCTCTGCTCAGCCCAACGTAGCAGTGACTACGGACCACCCAACAGGACCTTCAGCAAAAACCTTCAGTGACCACCACGCCCTCCCCTCCCTCTGCCTCTCGATCGTCCACCTCCGCCACCTCTACCTCGCCCTCTTCCGCGATCGAAACCACCTCGACCGCCTCTACCCCTGCCACCCTCGAATCCATCGGCTCGCGCATCTGGTCTCGGCCCAGCTAAAAGCCTCCCTGCTCTTTCCTCCTCGTCGATGTCGAATGGATTTCCAATACCCAGCATGCTACAAAACGTGCTAGTCTGCGGGTTCGTGTACTCCCTCAACCCACCCGCAGCCTGACCGTACTTCGGCAGCCGGAAGTCGCCACCGTCGTAGACTGGAGCGCTGATAGTGAAGTTGTCTGGAACGGTGAAGTCGGAGATATTCGCATCGACCCAGTCTCGTGACTGGTCAACCAGAGCGGCGTAATCGGTCTCCGACTTCGCTTGAGGCGCGTTGAATTTGGGATCACCGAGGATCAAGGGTTCGGAGAGAGCGAAGGCGCGGGTGATGGAAAGCCATTCAGGATCGTACTCAAGGCGGAGCGGGCGCCGCGTGTCAAGGTCTGCAATCGAGGCCGGGATGGACATGAGCTGGAGGAAGTCGCGATTCGGAAGGCACTTGTCGAGGGCTAGAAAGTGTGTTGTGGTATTGGTGATGTCTGGCGGGTGTGAGGAAGTCGATTGAGCGCTATTCGGAGGCTTGTGGAAGGAGGCTGGTAGAGCGGCGCGAGCTGCTGCGAGGTCTGGTGCAGTATGTAGAGGCGCTGTGGCCGTAGATTTAGAGCCGTCAAGCTGGACCTGCACGCCGTCGAGACCTTGTCCAGGCGCCACGGGTGCTACCCCGGCGTTATCTTCGTCCTCGAGCTCGAGATCAATTTCGTCGGGATTGACTGACTTGACGACAGCTGCATCATTGATAGCGGATGCCTCATCATCGTCATCGTCTAGGTCCAGCTCGATCTCCTCCGCGTTCTTCGGCCCAGGTGCAAAAGGCACACTGGGCAGGGATGATGAAGTCGCCGCGGAGCCATTCGTTACTCCAGCTCCGTTGCTCTGTTCCCCGTATTTCACCACTCCAGCGAACTTGCAATGTAAATGTGCACTAAACCACCACCTCGGCCGCAACCTCTCCATGACCAACTTCGCAGCCACGCTTCCGAGCTGCCCACTTCTTGCGTCCTCTTCGAAGTGCCCTTTTCTCCGAAACAGCTTCGCCCAATCTCCCTTCCACTCCACCCCTCTTGGCCAGTCGTGACTGATCCCCACATCGACCTGCGTCCGGATCTGCAACAGCTTCCTCACGTCTAGCTCTCGGACATGATAGATGCTCTTCGTCTCACTCTCGTTATACGGCAGTCGCTCATAGTGTACCTTCCGGTAGTTGTAAGCCTTCCATATCCCACTCAGCCCCGCGATCCTCACGCCTCCAATCCTGAGCACATTTGCGGCGCCCATGTAGTAGATTGCCTCCGCTACCCAGCCGCCGTAGTACAGCTCGAACAAGTAGTTGCTCGCCTCGTGGTTCCCGCCCACGAATACTGTCAAGTACGGTGCTTTCCGTGCGCCAGAGTAGTACTCGTGGAAATCCCCCATCTCGCGGTACTTGGCCGGCATGGCCACTACATTGAGATCGAAGCCATTGCGCACGGATTGGAAATCTCCGCCTATAATCAAGAGGTCCACGTCTGGCCACCCTTTGGCTTTGCATGCGTGTGCTATGGAGGCGTAAATCGCATGGAGGGTGCCGTGGCCGCAGCCTTCGATTGCGAGTCGAAGGCCATTGTGCTCTTCAAGCGAGAGCGAGGGCTTGGCCATAATATACGGTTGATGGTAGCGTACCTTTGAAAGGTACGCGAGTGGTAAGGAGACTACATCGTGGAGTGATGGCAGGAAGTGAAGGGCAAGCACGGAGGAGGTTCGCGAGGGTCGTGAGTGCCAAGATTGTTTGGACTTCACTTTCAGGAAGGCATCAGGCAAGCGCAGCCATGTAGATAACGAGCACGTCGTACGATATGTCGAATATGCACGTCAGCCCTAGCGACTGATTTAGTTGTGCTTCGGTCGAGTGCTACACATTCAGACCTGTTTTGAGTGAAGGCACCTGCAGGACCACAATTTCAACGCGCGAACTGTGACCAACCGCTTACTATCTCGTCCTGCTCCTCGTCTGTGTATATCACTGCATCAGATCGAATCGAATGCTTAGGTCTTAAACCGAGCGAAACTGCGCGGAAGCAAGCCAAGGACAGATCAGAGTACGACCAAAAACACCAAACAGCACCCCAATCATGGACGTCTCTACCTTCGCCATCGCCCATATTTCCCAGATCTCCGCCACAATCGGCCTCGTCACGTTCGCGCTCGCAAAGAAGAAACTTACGCCGGCAGGCATCCTTGCAGCCATAGCAGTCGCGATCATCCACATGGCCTCGCCCTACCCAGTATTCTTCTGGCTCCTAGTCCCCTTCTTCCTCCTCGGCGTCCTCGTCACGAAGATTGGTCACGAAGCGAAAGCACGTCTCACGCAGTCTTCAACCGGCTCCAGCGGCGGCGAAGGCGCCAGAAGCGCAGTGCAGGTCTTCTGCAATGCTGGAGGAGCTTGCGTCTTGATCGCACTGCATGCATGGCTGGCAACGAGCTCGCCTTTCATGTCTTTACGTGGTGGCTTGGTGCCAGGGATCTATGCTCCTAGATTACAAAGGGTGCTGCCTGTGGGTATCATGGCGCACTATGCTGCTGTGGCTGCTGATACGTTCGGATCTGAGCTGGGTATCTTGGCGAAGTCGAGTCCGGTGTTGATCACGGCGCCCTGGAAGAAAGTGCCGAAAGGTACTAACGGCGGTGTGACGATCGAGGGACTAGCTTTCGGTCTGCTGGCAAGCTTCCTGATTACTGTCATTGCACAGATCGGGGTCATGACTGCACAGCCTTTCCGAGCATTGGACACGTCCACTGTGTTGCTCGTGATTGGCGCAGGAGTCGTAGGAAGTTTGCTCGACTCGTTCCTTGGCGCTACCGTGCAGGCTACAGTCACTGATAAGGGCAGCGGGAAAGTGGTCGAAGGGCCTGGTGGTCAGAGGGTGAAGGTACTCAAGGGAGGCACTCGTGTGCAGCTCGGCAGGGACATCCTCACGAATAATGGCGTCAACTTCACGATGGCAGCGGTGACAAGCGTGGGCGCAATGGCTGTTGCATACGCGCTAGACTTGGGTCTCTAAGGCGTCGTCTGCAAGGTTATAGACACGATTGTACGCCAGTAACGTTATCGTGGATTGACAGAACTTCACGGCCCACTCCCGGGCATACCCATCAGCAATGCCTCGCATTTCTCTCCCTTCCTCACCATGTCCTGCGTCGTAGGTAGACATAGCAACCCGTTCGCTCCCTTGAAGCTCCCGATCCTCGAGCTTCTCTGCCCGCCAGTACTGCTCGCCCGTAATGCACCGTCACTTCCCACAGTGATCAGCACCCGATGATACTCCGCTCTCTTAGTATCGCACCTCACGTCTTGCTCTACCACCACGCTCACCCTGGGTAACCCAACCGGGTTGATCCCGCTCATCTTATGCAGCGCCGGAAGCACAAACAAGTGGTA
>JAVRRP010000248.1:0-22755 GCA_036872775.1 Oleoguttula sp. CCFEE 5521
CTATGCAGGCTCCCAAGCTCCCAAGCTCTATCTATACCCAAGGCTGTACACTCCCCTCCCTCCCTATCAACCCAACATCTTCGTCATAGCATTATGCGCCAATTCCACCCCCAAGAAAGTCGCAGCATTGGCTGGCACTGCCCTCGCCATAGCCGGTCCCATCCCCGGGAAAAAGGCCTTCAACCCCCCATTCCGATACAACATCCTTATAGTCCCGCCAATCGTCGGGTTCCCCTCAGCGCTCTGCAGTCGACTCTTCACAGTGTCTACAGGAAACACCGGAATCCACATCGCCACGCCTGCAGCGCCTCCAGCGGCCATGACGGCAGGGAGACTCAGCTTGCCGGGTGTGCCGTCGGGGTTTGCTGGGGTGAGGCGCCGTTTTATGACTTCGTAGGTTGCGAAGTAGGCTGCTGAGCCTGGGCCGTCGCGGGCGAGGGTCATGAGGCTGCCGCGGTAGACGGATTTGATGCCGCCTTCTTTGTAGAGCTGTTTGACGACGTCTGTGCCGCCCGCGTACCGAGGCTTCTCGCCCGGTTTGAGCTCTTTCTGCCCTTGTATCTGTAGCAGCACTTTGACGCGCTCGAACGGCGCTGTGATGAGGGTCTGTGGTATCGCGGAGAAGAAGCCAGCCGTAGATATCTGTGCCACCGACAGTTGGCCGTTGACCACTGTGCTGTTGCTCTCAACCAACTGCTTGCCCACTCCGTAACCCCAGAATGATACAGCGACTGCACCATACTGTCAGCTCCATGCCCATGTTTCCTTCACCCTTTACTCTCCTTATCCCCCTCAGTCAAGCACAGAGAGACTCACACATCGGCGTAACCCCCACAAGCGGCGCGCTCACCCCCGCATACAGCCCCTTCACCATTCCCTCCCTAGCAACAGTCCGCCTCACAACATCCATAGCCCCCGTATATACCCCCTTCTCCGCAGTCTGTAACCGCACCTTCACCAGATCAAAAGGATGTCCAACGAGCACGGCGAAAATCCCGCCGACGCCGCCTGCCGCGAAATCGCGAAGGGAAGAGAGGGACTTTTTCGTGGCGACGGCGACTTCTTCTTTGACTTCGCTCGGGGAGGGAGGGGAGGTTGTCGGCGATGACGGGGGGAAGGGAGGCGGAGGAGGAGGAGGACATGGTGGGCGGTAGGGTCTGTGAGATTGAGGAGGAGGAGAGAAGAGCGACGCGATAGACGCGTGAAAGTATTGCACGCGATGCTGGTGGCTGCTTTGGCTTTCTACTTGGTATTTCGTGCATGGGAGCTTGCCCAGCTTGCTCGGGTACGTCAGAGCGAAGGCCTCGGCTCGGGGAGACCAAGGCCGCTGCTCCGAGGTGCTGTGCACGTGATGCTGGGGAGTGTTTCACGTGAAAGCCATAGTCGTCAATATTTCGTAGAAAGATATTGCCAGCGGCAGTGCAGACTGTGCGCAGAAGCGCCATCGCTCCATGTAGTCGCTCGGAGCCCAATACCTCTGAGGCAGAAGACGCCCATCCGCCAAAGGAGACCCACCAACCAGGGTCCTACACATTACTCTCACGCGACACAGTGTTCGCGATTCATCCTCTCCTCTGCTGTATCTCCCACTCCGCCGCCCGCTTCGTCAAATCCACATACCCCAGCCTCGGTCCCGTCCCAAACCCAGCAACATTATTAGTAGCACAAAGACTCTCGCTCCACCGCTTGAACTCCGGCCCCAGATTCTTCATAAACAGGAAGCAAAGCATATCCTCACTAAACACAGGTGCAGCAGGCGGAAGCATACTACCCGGATGCTTCGAGCCGAGTGCCGTGAAAGGATTCGACGCGTTTATCGTGTTGCCAGTGCTTGTCGCTGTGGGTGTGCCTCGAGGAGGGACGTGGGACTCCGCTGCGCGCCAGGTATGCGAGAGGCGGTTGAAGCTGATGAACGCTGTTTCGAGGCGGATGATGTAGTCTTTCAGGTCTCGGCTGTTGGCATGTGAGACGCTGTGGAGTTCGAGGTAGGCTTTGTAGCCTTGGTCGCTGCCGCGAGGTAGACATGACTCTTCCAGCACTGCCCAGATCTCTGAGGCGAGCTTGAGGTGCTGCACCATGCGGCGAAAGGCGGGAGAGAGGGTCCCCCAGAGCGCGCCCGTAAGGGCTGTGTTGCGGCGATTGAAGATGGCGAGTTGCTTGATGTATTCGTTCCATTGCTCTACTGGGCAGTCTGCGGGTGGGGCTGCGGGCTCGATCTTGGCCGCTAGGAGGACTTCGTAGGTATTCTCCTTCATCGTTGCTTCGCTCATGGCATCGCGATATGCTGGCCAGTCGGCGGGTGACTGAAGGATGGGTACAATCTTGTAAGAGTCGCCACTGCCGCATGAGCTTGCTGCGAGCACCTCCACGGATGAGCTCTGCAAGTCAAGTTTTGCTACAGTAATGTGCTGTGTCTGAAAGGCCTGTAGGTTGGCCAGAATCTCCTCAGCACGTTGTGCGTTCTGCTGAAACACCGAGACGCCATTAGGTCGATGCCGTATTGGGGTGGTCTGAGCGAGATCTTCCTCAGGTACACCTTGAATATGGGGATGGGAGTTGAGAATTTCACTTTGCTGCTCGGTATCGAGAGAGATCAATCTCTGCACCGAGCGGTCGCCCTCGTAATTGTACACGCACTCGAGGTTGAGGCCGACACATGTGCTGCACGTCGGTCGCGTCGCATCACATCGCATCTTCTTCGCCTTGCATTGATTGCAGGATCGTTGACCAGGTCCAATGATCGTGGGCTCTTTCCGCTCAAGGCAAGTCCCGAATTTCTTATACTTGAGCTTCATGTTCGCCACATCAGTCCGAGTGAAGAGTCCATTCGGGTTCGTGCGTTGCAGAAACTGCAGCACCTGAGCAGTGGGTGTACCGATTGCAAAGAGGCCATCGACAGCTTGCTCGACGCCTCCCTGCCTAGCCCTCCGACGATGACCAGCGAGTGACAGAGCGTCCATCGGTCCATGATTGTGATGTGTCTTGCGATGCCTCACTTGCCACTCGCCCTGTGGTGCAGCGGGATCTGTAGCGACGACAGCCAAGCTCATCGGGCAGTTCATACGCTGACTTTTGCGATTGTGACGGATCCTCGTTTCGTCTGTGAGCTTTCCAGTATTGGCGACTTTGCCATGCTTGCTGCAATGATAGTATCGCTTGTACAGCACACCCTTGGCGTTCTTCTTGCTCGCACGCCTCACAAGTTCATAGCCATGTTCCTTCGACCAGGAATGGATTGCCTCCTCGAGGTCCTGGTAGGTAGGGTATGTAGCTTCAGGGGGCGGTGGCAAGTGGAAGACAGGCTGACCGCTGTCATCCCGCTGCGCATTCTCGTCGTCATCATCATGATCATCTTCATCCTGCTGTTGATCGTTGTCCTGATCTTGGCCATCGAGAGCATCTCTCACTTCATCGTCGTACTGCAGCATCGACGGCGACTCCGGTCCAGGCAAAGGTGCTCCTGGGCCATTGTCTGGTGATGCCAGACCTCCTGCCGCCTCATGGTCATCCTGACGCGTCGATGTCGAAGCCGCCGGCGGTGCTGGATATTGTGACTGTGCCTGTCGAGCACCGGAAATACTTTGCTGCTGCTGGCGTTGCTGTGGAGTAGTTGTATGAGGATAGTATGGCTGCTGCGATTGCTGCTGTCCCGGTACAGGGTATGGGAGACCACTACCATACGGACCCTGGCCTTGTTGTCCGAATGGGTAGGCCGAGTAAGCTACTGCGTTCGCTTGGCCGTACTGCGCGTCTACTCACATGTCAGCTAGCTATTGCGAGGCGTGTGCTACAATCCTCGACTGCTCACATGCTTGCTGCTGTTGTTGCGGATTCATCGCGAGTTTGGAGAAGCTGCAGTCATGTAATCGCAATCTGGGCAGTGTGCTCGTTATTACGCGTCAGATCGCGGAGAGATCGTCGAGGTGGGTTGTCGCGAATCAACGGCGGGAAGGTGCTGGTCCAAGCGTTGAAGCTAGTGCTGCACGAACTCGATGGCAAGCAACTCTGGGCTTCATTCAGACACTCGATACTACGTCGTATACAGCACCATGTTGGCCATATCGCGTCTTAGTGCGCGGCGCGTAGCATACTCGAGTCCAGGTTCGATACGACCGATCTTCCGTGCGCAGTCAACATCGACATACCAGCCTCCGAATGCCCCCAAGCCGAACCCGCACGTGAGCTCTCCCCTTAGGAAATGCTCACCCCGTGCGATCTAACACTACCTTCAGCGAGACTTCTACAAGAACAATGGCCGCCCAATCTTCAAGTCCTTCCTCATCGCGGTTGCCACCTACGAGGTCATCTACTGGAGCTGGCTGAAGCTCGAAAGTCTCGAGACCGTTCAGGAGACGAATGGTATGTTTCACTACTACCGACCGACGAAGGCGTGATGCTGACGTATCCGAGGAAGCTGAGATCAGTGGTCTCGAGTCTGAAATCCGCCAGGTCACGCAAACGTGAACCTGCTGCGTGATGGCTTTAGCTGCGAGCAAGCAGACAACCTCCGGGTAATTATGATCACTGGAAATCGCAGCACGCACTCGATCGGTCACGCGGGAAGCCGATGCCACTGCTGTGCGTGAGATGCTGTGACAGGCGATCTCGGATCGCGTTCATATGCTAGCGTACCCAGTCGCGGCGAAGCTGACACTGGGTCACGGTGCACTAGGAGCACAGGTCTACGCAGTCAGCCCCGCTGCGGGCTAGATTGCTAGTACCTCGTGTTGGGTTCGGAGGAGGGCAGCGGCGTTGAAGGAAAAACGTTGAACAGAGAGTCGCGCACGTGATGCGCGCAGGGGCTAGCAGCACGCTATGAACGAGCAGATTCAAAGGCGGTCACTTCGAGTAGTATCCGTGAATCGAGCGCCTGGAGTAGATGCTAGAGGACAGTCGTACAGGAAGAGCTCACTCAATATGACCGTATCTACACATGATGCATCTGTCGCCCGAACGCCCGCTGCATGATGAAAAGACCCTCTCACATCTGACCGCAAGGCCTTGACCTGCTCATTGCTGCTTCCCCTTGTTCTGCGCCGCGGGACCCATCTCCTTGCTGAAAGCTGCGTACGACACCTCCAGCCCAGCAATAGCCGATACACCCACCCACAGGATGATCACCAGTAATAAGCTGACCGACAAGCTCATAAAAATGCCTGCAGACTGATTAGCCACCGCCACCTCAAAAGAGTGATGCAGGACAACTCACCAGGCGATAAAAACTTGTACTTCTCAAACAACGGCAGCCCGTCCTGCATGTGATCGCCACTGCTGCTGTTGCCCTTTGCCCGCCTCTCGAGCTCCAGTCCGCGCTTGAGATCCTGATGCATGGCTGTAGGGTACGGCTCGTCCATTTCGTACATGTGCGCGTGCGCCTCAGCTGCTTCTACGGGCGTGGAGGCGAGGATGAACACGTAGTTCTTGTCTAGTCTGTGCAGCCAGCTGGAAAGACCCGAATCTGGTATGCTGATTAGCTTCGAAAAGCATGGTTAGGTTCAAAATCTCATTTCCTACCAAAGCTCTTCAGCCCAGCAGCCCTCTCCTGCTTGCCCACTGGCAGGGCCTCGAACGAGGCGAGGACAACCTTCTTTTCTGTGCTGACATACGACACCGTCTCGCCCCTCCGTGACTTCTCCTCCGATGCATCGCCAGCATCACAGTTCTTCGCGATTGTCTTCGTCAGACCCTTGATGTCGAGCTCGCCGATCACATTCGTGACTTCCACCGAGAATCCCGTCGCGCTCAAGGCCTTGAGGCCCTTGTGATGGGCGCTATCGCGGAGGTCTGCAGTCGTAAGGCCGGGCTGGGAGAGGATGATGTAGGATGTGGCGTCGCATGGTGAAGAGGCGGAGGCGATGAGGTCTGTGATTGTTTGCTCGGTTGCGATTTCGAGGCTGTGAGGTGCATTCTCGATACTAGTCTTGGGGTTAGTGGCCAGATGGGATAGCTTGCTTTTGCCTGGAGGCGACTCACGGGTTCGATGAGAGGAGCAGGAAGGGCGAGCTATTGTGGAAGGCATTGACAGCGCTGGTGGCCGTAAGTAGCGCTCCTATACATCTGAGCAACATTATGGGCAACTGTGCTGGTCAGGGTGAGTGACCGTGTTACCGTGTTGCTATCGGTGGTGATGTAGTCTGGAGGTACAGGTGGGCAATGACTCGCGCGTCGCGCCGCTCATTCACAAAAGTTACGACCTCGATAGCATCAAAAGCCTTCTCCTACACGTTGGCCGGAGCTTCTCGACGACTCCTGGACGACGCAACACAAGCCACCAGCATCACCCCAAATGCCTCCACCATTGAAGAGGCAAAAACTTTCATCCGCCAAAAACCCCTCCAAAACCTCACAACCGTCCGAGATCCTCTTCAACCCCACAGCAAGACAAGACTACCTAACAGGCTTCCACAAGCGCAAAGTCGCCCGCGCAGATCGCGCTCGTGAATTGGCGCAGAAGAAGGACAAAGAGGAGAAAGTGCTCGCGCGAAAGCAATTGCGAGAGCAGAGGAAGGAGGACTTGAGCCAGCATGTCGCGGAATTCCAAAGGGAATTGCAGAGGATGAACGACGATGTTGAAGCGCCTGGCAAGCTGGCAGAGGATGAGGGGACCGATAACGGCGAGGCAGAAATTGAGGTGGAAGACGTCACAGCCCAAGAATCTGAATACGTTGACGAAGACAAATACACCACCGTCACCGTCTCCGCCATGGACGACACCCCCACCGACGACGAGCTCGACGCCGTAGCCGCGCGGAAAGCCGCAGAAGCGAAGCTCAAGGCCGAGACAGATGCGAAGGAGCTGGAGGAGCGGCGGAAAAAGCGGCCTTGGTTGAAGGAGAAGCCCGATGATGGGAAGCCGAAGGCGAAGAAGAAGAAGTTTCGGTACGAGAGTAAGCATGAGAGGAGGGAGACGAGGAATAAGCAGAAGGCGAAGAACTCGAAGCAGGCGGCTGCAAGGAAGGGGGAGAAGGGCGAGAAGGGTGACAGGAAGTAGTCGGGTTCGAGAGCCCGAGACAGTGACGCGTAACGTTGGATGAGGAGTTGGTGCTATTTGCTAGGGTGTTGTTCAGGATGCTGTCAGGATAAGGGATGCTAGGTGTCGAAGGATGCTGCCTGCGGTCCACACGCCCATACGGCATTCACTCAGCTCAACCCCGGAATGCCTCTGTTCCGAACAAGATCACCCCTTGCTAGAGCCCAAACGCGAGTCGCGCTTCGCCGTAGTCTTCCCTTTCTCCTTCCCAGCATGGTCGACCACATGGACAGGAACCGGAGAAGACGAAGCGAGCGCAGTCTTCGCAGCAGACACAGCCGGCTTCGCAGCACTAACAACAGGCGTCGTGGCAAGGACAGGTGCTTTGGTAGGATTGTAAGTAGCTACACAAAGGCACAAGGCTCAATGTCAGCAAAGTCTTGCCATGCAGAAAGACCCCAAACAGAACTCCATGCTATCCCGCTGCCGTGCAAGAGAGGACAGCTCAGATATTACCAATCTCAGCCACAAAGTCGTCGAGCTCCTTCTTCGTGTCTGCGTATTTTTTGGCCATCTCCTCGTACTTCTTCTCCCACTGGTCGGAAGCCTGCTCGAGCGCTTGCACTTTGCGCTCGTAGTGGCCAGCCTTGACATCAGTCTGCCGAAGCCTGCAATTCACATCAGCATACATACACGCACCAGCTTCAATACAGTACTGCCATACTTCTCAGTCGTCTCCCTCAAATTCTTCTCATTCTCCTCCCCCTCCTCCTCCAACAACTGCACCCTCCGCTGCAAACTCTCGTTCTGGGTCCCATGCTGCGCGCTCTCCGCCACAGCGCTCTTGGCCTCGCTGTGCTTCGTCTCGAGTTTCTCGACCTCGGATTCGAGAACCGAGTTCTTGTGCTGCAGCGAGGTGATTTCTTGCTCTTTTTGCAGGTTCTCTTGCTCCAGGGCGCGGTTCTTGGACTGCAGCTCTTCGACTTTGGAGGCGCAGTTGTCGGCTTCGATGCGGAGGGCGTTCATGCGCTGGGGTTATTTGTTAGATTGGATATTGGGGTATGTTGGGGGGTGATGCGAACGGCTTTAATTGCGTCCATGATTGCGGTGTTGTGGGGTTGGGTGCGAGTGAGTGTGCTGATTGCTTAGACTGATGAACGAGGCTACGCGATGCGAGGAGACGGGTATGATCGAGTGTAGCAGCAGTGAATGAGTGCAATGTTTGGCAGCCTGCCGGTCTTACGTTGGCCGCGACTGACTTTAGTTGCCCCACGCTCGCACTGCAGGGACAGACCTGACGACGAGCTCGGGCCACATTCGTCAACACTGGGCCAAACAGTCGTCTTGAACACGATACATCATCATAAGGTGATGTAGTCCGCACCACCGCAACGATGTTCGCAACACGAGCGAACCAGGAGAATGCAGTCTATCAGCAGCAAGCCGCAACCGCCGCGAAGAACGAAGGCCTGAAAGCGACAGCACCAAAGACACCCGGCAATAAGGCCCCTAAAACTCCCTTTAAGAAACCTTCGAACGATGAGAACATCACCTTCAACCGCGGCAAGACCAATGGCAAGGGCAAGGGACAGACAGAGGCCTTCCTCACCCCAGCCGGCCCCCGGACGCGCGCCCCCCTCGGCAACAAAACAACAAACATCAAAGCCACCGCTTTCCGCACCCCAGGCCCAGCTCCAGCTCCCGCACCAACACCATCCCTCCACCCCACATCCTCTCGCCTCCGCCGCGGCCGCGTGAAGGTTTTACAAGCCGAGCCCACCACCACCATTGACGATGTCGAAGACCGCGAGATCGAGTACATGCCCCCGCGCGCCATTCCTCTTCCAGACCACCCCACAGACTGCTGGCCAAATGACCGCACGTATCCGCAATTCGAGGGCAGGAATTTCACGAGGGGTGTGTGGGATGGGATGTTTCCTAGTAAAGAGGATGACGAGGAGAGCGATGAGATGAGCGATTTGGACGAACAGATTCGCGCACTCGAGAGCAAGCAGGCGGCGGAGCGGATCAAGAAGACGAGTCCAGTGGTGGAGAGGAGGAAGATGGTGCCGGTGAAGAAGAATCCGCTGATGGAGAGGACTGCCGGGACGATTGTGGCGAGGAAGGCGGCTGGTGCACTTGCGGCGAGGCCAGCGGGGATGCCGAGCTTTGCGGCGCCTACTGCTGCTGCAAAAGCAAGGGCGCCAGAACTGTTGGCGAACAAGAGGACGACTGCTCCACCTGGAAATCCTCGACATATCGCGGCGAAGGTGGCGTCGAATACTACGCTTGGGTATTCGAAGGGGAGGTGCGTGTCTGCGGCTACGAGGAAGCCTTTAGATGGTGTGCATGAGACGAATGAGGGCAAGCAGGCGGCCACACAGATGCCTTTCGGTGGCGGCACGACGCTGGACATGCTGCTCGGGCTTGGTCTGGAAGATGAGGACGACGACAATGCATTTGGTGGCGTCAAGTTGGAGGATTTGGAGGAGGATGAGGCATTGCGGGATTTTCAGCTGCCTACTGTTGACTTGTAGTCTACTGAACACTAGGAAGCCGTGCTGGGTGGGCGTTGTCAGGGGCGGTGCATCACAGACTGTCATTTGTTCGGAGGCGTACTGGATCATGGAGATACCCACTGCATTCATTATCAATGATCGTTAGGTATTGTCAGTCTACAGCTGTACATGCGAACTTCTCATTCCGATATCATACTCGACCGTCAATCGTGCTCGATCGTCCAGGGGTGTTCCCACTACCGCAAAGTCTGTAATTGTCCAGCATCTCAATACCGCACCTTCTTGCTCTTGCCAGAGACATCCGAGCTGCTGCACTCAACTTTCACTCCCTTGCTCCTGGCCCATACGACAGCATCATGGCCAAGATTGCGGCAGTCGTTCACAATCAATTCCTTGAGTGCTCCGCTCTGTACAATCCGCTTCACGCCAACTCCTGTAATATTTGTTTTGCTCACATCTAGGATGCGCAACTTCGGCAGTGCTTGAGCTATGGCGTCGATGACCGTATCATCGCAGAAGCTGCACTCCTCAAAACTCATATGTGTCAGTGAGCTCAGACGTGGGTGTTTCAGCGCTCTCTTCACGGCTTCTCCGGCCGAGTCCCCGTCGCTGGGCACCTGGAGCTCGCAGCCTGTGACGTACAGCGTATGGAGCTGCGTTGGGTGCTCAATGTCGTTGTTGTTGTCCAGCCACTTAAGGCAGTCCATCAAGTACGATGCACGCATTCCCTTCATAACCAGCGTTTCGAGCTGTGGCGTCGGCCAATGTTGTGGCTCTGCGCTGTCAGCATCGAAGAAATTGGAACACTTTGCGTTGCCCTGGTCGATGTGCAAGGTTTTCAGCGCAGCGGGAAGCTGCCATCCACTCGTAGAGTTCAGTTGTGCTCGAAGCTCTAGATGCTCGAGGTGGACGAAATGCTCCAAATGAGTCAATTCGATTCGTGACTGCATCGGACCATCTATTCGCAGTCGACGAAGATCGGGGAAGTACACCGGACGGCTCAATAAACCACCAAACACTACAGACCATTCCGCAACGAAGTGCTGCCAAGTGACGTCCAGATCCGTCAGCCTCGCCATCTTCTCAGAGGGGCCCGCATTGCCAGGGACACTGTGACACGCAACAAGATCATCACATCTGAGCTCCTTGAGATTTACTGCAGCCGACAGAAGGTCGTAGAATGGCTGTATGAGTATCTGCATCTTGTGGCCGATGTGCAGCCGGCGCAATGTCGTCAGCGCGCTCAAGCTCTTCGTCAAATCGCTTGACTGCAGCATCATGTATCGAAGAGTAAGATCCTCGACGGGGCACTGAGTCGTGATCGCACGCAATACCTTGTCAGCATCGTACAGGTTGTACAAATAGGCCTTCTTCATCCGCGTTCGAGCGATGTTGATAGCTCGACTGATGAACTTAGTACCAACCTTACGATTCGCCCCGCTGAGGTCGAGGTAAGTCCAGAGATCAGGATTGCTGCGAATGAACTTCGTCCACTCCTTGGAGACCAGACAGACTTTCATCAGCTGCTTGAAACTGAGATACTCTAGCACCTGTACCGCTAGCTCTGGAGGAAGCATTGTAAGCGGGTCGACACTCTTCGGTGGCGAAAGCTCGTTCATTAGATCCCTTTGCGCCTTGCGAAGCAGCTAGATGCGATCAGTGATCGTCAGATAAAGTGTAATTCAATACAAGCCTACCTCATAGCCCTGACCAACGTGCTTGATACTTCTCATACCATAAGAGTAGATCTCGGCTGCAGTCTCACGCTTCTCCATCTTCAGTAGCACCTTGCCAGCCCGAAGATAGCCCGTGGGATCTTCACGAGCAAGCTGGATCGTCTTCTTCGCATCGCTCAATGCCGCAGGGAGGTTGTTCAGCTTCTCGTGGCATGCTGCACGGTTGTCGTACAGTTGAGAAGACGGAGAACGACCGATAGCGCGATCGAACAGCTCGATTGCTTTGGCATAGTCTTTGCGCTTGTAGGCTGCACGGCCTTGGTCGTGAAAGTGGCTCATGTTGGTGAAATTGTGAACGGACCTACACGTAGGCGATAGATCTCATTTGTTGTCACTTTGAACGATACACAGACCTGCCTTGGCCCGGTCAATCGTCCATATGTGCTCGGACAGAGCGAGACATGGCGACCTCGGATCTGTACAGACAAGGAAGCAACGAGAGGTGAAGTCGCGTCCAAACGCGCCAAGCCTCACTCGGGGAACACGCCGGCGTTGATCCGATAACTAACAACTGATCGAGCGCTCCTAGATGCACTCGTAGCCAAACGCGAATCATACGAGGCGTTAAGATATTGGATCTAGTATGGTAATCGTCGTTGAACGCGTCTCATCATCTTCGTCCGCCTCACTGCTTTCCTATCACTATCTGCGACGTCTCCCCTCCTCTTCCCCTTCTTCCTACACGCCGACTACCCTGCGCCGACCTCCTCCATGCTCCCTAAGTTCCACTCATCGGGTCCTACTTTTGCTCATTCCCTGACCCGCCATCGGACGAGCTTCGCTTCTTCTTCCTGGACGCAAATCTGTGCTCGTATCAGCGAATTCGATACCCTCAATATTGAATCCGTTCGGGAGTAAGTACTCACATGCAGCAACCCAAGATGATCGCCAGCAGCAGACCGCCAACGCCAGCCCCCAACCCAATGGCAAGCTGACGCCAATGCTGGTGGATCCAGCTGTCCGCTTTCGCGAGATCGCTGATGACCGGACTTGAGATGCTAGTCGGGATCAAGGTAGAAGGCGAGGTCATGGGATGAACATCAGAGCCGAACGCACTCGTGATGACGCTACCTATCTGAGGTCCGGGCCAGGTCGGCGTCACACCTGAAAGCACAGAGGTAACCAATGTCGAAGTGAATTGGAGGGTCGACTGTAGAGATGCAGGACAGACGCCAGCCACTGACGCCTCGCAGACGACATTCGTGAAGGTCGTCGATATCGTGGTGGCGGTAAGCGCAGCGTCTTGTCTCCTTGCAAGTGTAGGCGACGGCGTGATTGCAGGCGTATTGGTCGTCGTGCCTTGCTCCACGCACACATTTGCCAGCGTGGTTGACCAGAAGGGCGTCGCAGTCGTGGCCGTGGGCCCGAACGAGTATTTCGAGAACTCGACTGAGGCACCAGCAGATGCCCCAATTGCGAATGTGTACTCTTGATCAAGTCGCACCTGACAAGAGGGGTCCTCCGGCGTCTCGGTCATGCGGAAAACGAATTCTGCGACATCTGCGAAGACTCCGCCGTCGATACCGCCCTGAAAGGTTGGCAGATCCAGCAAAGCTTTCACGACCGCCGGCGTTGAGGACCATGCGTTGTCACTGAACCCAGCGTGTAGTCCAACGCGAAGGGTAGCGTTAAGCGTACTGCCCGCAGATGTATGAACTTCGATAGGTAGGAATTCGAATTGGCCACCGTTACTACGAGCGCCGAATTAGTGAAAAGCAATAGTGAATGTGTGGGATTGAGCTTACAAGATGATTTGCGACACGTCACTCCCGAACAGGTTGGCATGCAGCGCAGCGTCTTCGCCTATTTTCAAATGCACGCCACTTGTGATATCGATCTCGGCATCGGCAGTGAGAATAAGATCCATGCTGAAGTACAAACCCAGATCAACGCCTAGGACAATCAAGCCCCAACCTGGTACCGGTGTCTTCGGCACAACTGGCAGTTGATACTTCAATTGTGAGAGTGACGTCTTGATCTTCAGAAAAAGCTCGACACCACCGAATCCAAAGATGATGGTAGTGTTAGGCAATGGCGTCAGGTCTGGAAGGTCCAGAGAAGTTTCATTGTAGGTCGGCAGTGCAAGTGCATCGAACTTGTGAGTGACAACGTCCGTCCAGACTGTCTCCGCCCATGCTTCGGTCTGGTTCACGAAGCTGTCTGTAATATTTTTAATCCCGTCAGTGACCTCGTCAAGTGTCTGCTCGGCAAGCTGCGATATGTTCAAGTTGCCGTCAATCAGAAGATCCCCAGTGACCTGGCCCTTGATGTAACACTCCACGCAGGTAATCTCAAATGAGACGGATGCAGTTCCGTCAGAGGATTGGTCGCCAAATCCACGTCCGGCTTGGCTGTGGTTTCCGGGTCAGTCTAGTCTGCGTAATCTCAGATTGTCTGGATACTGACAAGCTTATCAGGGTCAAGTCGTTGAAGGTGCGATCCAACGTCAGATTTGCCTTATACTCCTGGTCCCGCTTCCGCAATGGGGAAACGAGGGCGGCGTGTCGCGGAGCCAAGTGCGCGTCTAGACTGTACGCTTCCACGGGCAGGCGTGGGCCAAGCGCCACATGCGAGCGAGATACCCCGGCATGGGCCAGGCCATTGAGCGCAGTGAGAGTCCATGCAGTCAGTATTAGTAGCGATAGCATGTTGATGGAACGTGCGGGGTCGTAGTATGCAAATGAGTTCAGGTTATCGTGTCCGGGTAGATCAGCATGGAAAGGCTGGAACACAAAAAAGAAGGAGTGCCGTCAAGGCGTACAGGCTATACTTATATAGTTTGAGGTCTACAGAGAAAAGCGTCGGACGGGGTAATCTGGCGAGGCTGTAAGAATGCACTCGTTCTGCACCATCGCCGAGTAACATTCCAACACGGGACTGCATGACTGCGGAAAGCCACCAGAGGCCGGGTTGTGGTATTGATCATTTGCGGGCCATAGCGACGCTGTGCCGGTAGCCGTGCAGTCGAAGCGATGATGGCCAGGCTGTGGGTGGCTGCATAGCCCCCAGACCGAGTAGCATCCAAGCGTCCCTTCTACTCTACTCCTTGGCCTTCGTCCACAGTGCCGCCATGGAAGGTCGAACGCCTCCTAGACGGCTTCGTGAACAATCTCATCGCGTTACGACTTTCGTCTCTGACTACTGCTTGTTGGGGGAGCCTCAGCCAAGCATCAGTACCTGACAAGGCTGCGGTTCAGCCTTGCAGCGGATTATTGGATCCGACAAGCCGCAGAACGCCTATCTGCTTCGCCAAGCCGCCCGTGGTCCCGATATGTCGGTCAGGCTGAGGCAGTGCGCGTTGCTTCGAGTAAACATGAGTATATGTCTCCAGGTTCGCGAGCCGAAGATCGATCTAGACGCGTGTTGAGCCTCAGCCTCGTGCGTTGTCCAGTGCTAGACTGTAGGAACGCGCAGCTTAGCCGGTACTGAAATAGTCCACGTCCGCTTGTCTTGCAGCTAGCTCCAGACTGGGGATCACAACCTTTCCGCCGTCGACGAAGGGGCAATTGCTGTCCGTGAGACTAGAACAGTACTGGAGTGACACGCTGGACAAGGTCTTGAACAGCTGGGGTAGTTGCACTGTGCCATACCATCCCGGTCATAGAGATACTGAGATTAGCGTCCTCCACGTCGTGCAAATGTGGAATACTGGAGTCAGCAGGCATGAAGGGATCCTGTTGAGGAGGTTCAGCCTCAGCCTCGTGTATGGAATAGGCTAGACCATCCAAGGCTCCGAGAAAGCCGCCATCAGACTGTACCAGGCTTGTTGATTTTCGATGCGACTCGGGACTCCGCGGTTTCAACCTTCCTGCAGCCCGCGCAATGACCTAGCTATCTTGCACATATTTGTGCAGTGAAACTGGACGAGTGCTCGCACAGACAGAGTAAGATAGCCATGGCACTCTGGTCGTCACAATCAGCCAGTGACTTCAGCAGTCACGTTCTCGGGGCCGTGTCAGGCCGAGAGACTAACGACAACACAATCTCGAAAGCGTTCTGGTGGAGGCTCAGTCACAGCCGGATCCGGTGCAGGAAACCACTTCTGTGAATGCCATCCGACAGAAGGAACTCATTACCACAATTGCTGCAGAGACCGTGACAATGATCGAATATAGCAGAGAGGATGAGTATCAGGGAGAACGTTCGTTACGATACATGTAGATGGAAGCTGTCTGGGAGGTGCTCGACGCCAAGTCAATACTGTAGATCGACCGAGGCGAACCGAGGTGAGATCGGGCGGACACGGGCCGTCAACCTTAACTCAAGCCCCGCGCTAGTCCCCACCCTGACAGCTCCCCAGATATATTTCCAGTGGCTTTCGCAACGTATCGCTGACAATACTTCTCCTACATTCCCTGACCACCCTCACGCCCAACCGCAATCATGGCCGCCGCAACCACCATCCTCCCCCCTCTTCACGAGCGCCCTATCAAAAACACCGTAGTCCTCTTCGACGTCGACGAAACCCTCACCCCCGCCCGCCGCGCCGTCTCCCCAGAAATGCTGCAACTCCTCTCCGCCCTCCGCCAAAAAGTCGCCATAGGCTACGTAGGCGGCTCAGACTTCTCCAAACAGCAAGAGCAACTCGGCTCCTCCAGCATACCCGTCACAAGCCTCTTCGACTTCTGCTTCGCGGAGAATGGCCTCACCGCTTACCGCCTTGGCGTCCCGCTAGCGGCGCATAGCTTCATCAAGTGGATTGGAGAGGAGGAGTATAAGAAATTGGTGAGGTTTGTGTTGCACTATGTAGCGGATCTGGAGATCCCGGTGAAGCGGGGAACTTTCTTGGAGTTCAGGAATGGGATGGTGAATATAAGTCCGATTGGCAGGAACGCTAGCATACAGGAGAGGAAGGATTTCAACAAGTTTGATCTTGAGCATGGGATCCGGCCCAAGTTCATTGAGGCCTTGAGAAAGGAGTTCCCTCACCTCAGCCTGACGTGAGTGTGGTATAGAGGTTCGTCTGTAGCTCACCACTGACATCTCCCTGCAGATACTCTATCGGCGGCGAAATCTCATTCGACGTCTTCCCCACGGGTTGGGACAAGACCTACTGTCTCAATCACCTCGCGAACGAGAAGAACCTGCCCAACGGCGTGGACTACACGACCATCCACTTCTTCGGCGACAAGACGATGAAGGGCGGCAACGACTACGAGATATACAGCGATCCTCGGACCATCGGCCACAGTGTGAAGGGACCTGCGGACACGATGGCGCAGCTACGTGAAACCTTCGGACTGTGAGCGAGTCGCCAGTTTCAACTCGGAGAGCGATGTAACGATCTTACGAAGTCAAAAGTATGCTTATTGGCGGATGCGACTGCAAACGTAGACTCTAGACCACAGTATAGACTAGATAGCCATGCATTCCTAGCACTCGATGGTCGCTACTGACGCTCATCCAGTCACCATCAATCAGTGATGAAACAGCCGTATATGCTGCTCCACATACGTAATCTCCAACTTCTCCGCCGTCTCAAAGCAAGCCTGATCGTTCTGGCTCCCAAGCGGCGCAGCAATATACTTCACCCCACTGCGACTCGCCCGGAACACATTATCAATAAACGGAAAGAAAGCGTCACTGCTGACAGCCACCTCTCCCAGCTTGCCCAGCCACTCCTTCCTCTCCTCAGCCGAGAACGGCTCGGGCACTTCCTCAAAGTTCCGCTCGTAGTCCGCTGCTTCGGCTTCGTTCTGCGGCACAGCGCCAGAGCAGAGCATGTCGATTGCGTTGCTCTTATCGGGTCGCTTGGTACCTTTCTTCCACTTCACTGCCAGAGCGCGGGAGTGGAAGCGCATCCACCAGTTGTCTGCTTTGTCGCCGGCGAGGCGCGTGCAGTGAATGCGACTTTGTTGGCCGGCGCCGAGGCCGATGACTTGGCCGTTCAAGGCAAAGCAGACGCTGTTCGACTGCGTGAATTTGAGGGCTATGGTGGCGACTGTGAGATCTCGGAGAGCGGAGTCGGGGAGTGGCGGCGAGTCTTTGGGCGTGATGATCGAGTTGAACGTGCTGTGAGGAGAGACTGTGGCGTCGTTGCGGGCTTGGGTCATGGTTATGCCGAAGACTGTGCGGGATTCTGTGGCGGGGGCGTTGTAGGCGGGATCCATCTGGAGGACGAGGTATTTGCCGCCCTTCTTCTTGGAGAGGATCTCGAGGGATTCGGAGGTGTAGCCTGGGGCGATGATGCCGTCACTCACTTCGCGGGAGATGATCTTGGCGGTTGGGAGATCGACTTCACGGGAGAGGGCGATCATATCGCCAAAGCTGGACATGCGGTCGGCTCCTCGTGCACGAGCGTATGCTTGAGCCAGACCAGACTCTGCGAGGCCTTCGATGTCGTCGACCATGTACACCTTGCGCTCCACGTCACTGAGTGGCACGCCGATTGCGGCGCCAGCTGGTGACACATGCTTGAAAGATGCAGCTGCTGGAAAGTCCAGGGCTGTGTCGAGCTCCTTTACCAACTGCCATGCATTGAGCGCATCTAGGAGATTGATGTAGCCAGGAGAGCCTGCCAATGCCTTGAATGGCAGCTTGCCTTCGGTTGTGTACGCTGCAGCTGGCTTCTGATGCGGGTTGGCACCATAGCGTAGTGCGATCTGTTGGCTGCCATCACCCGCGTACTTCTTCCGGAAGAAGTCTGAGATCGCAGTGTCATAGTCCGCGGTGTGCGTGAACGCCTTCAATGCATGCAACTGCCGACTCTTCGCGGTCACCTCACCCTTCTCAAGCTCCTGCAAGAACTCATGATAATCCTCCGGATCACTCAGCACTGTCACTCTGCTATGGTTCTTGGCGGCAGCTCGGATCAGGGTGACCCCACCAATGTCGATCTCCTCGACAGCCTCAGGTATTGTCACGTTGATCTTCGCGACTGTGTTCTTGAAAGGGTACAGATTGCAAATGACATAGTCGACTTTTTGTATGTTCTGCTCAGCAAGGTCCTTCTCGTCTGAGGCGAGATCTCGGGCTAGAATGCCGGCGTGGACTGCGGGGTGGAGGGTCTTGACGCGGCCAGAGAGCATCTCCGGGGCTTTGGTGATGGCGGAGACATCTCTGCATCAATTATCAGTGTTTGGGTCGCCGGAAGTCACGATTATGTGGTATCTCACTCAACCGGAAAGCCCGCTTCCCTGATCAGCTTGGACGTGCCCCCAGATGCCAGGAGGCGGATGTCGTGCTTGATCAGTCCTTTAGCTAAGTCAAGCAGACCGGTCTTGTCATACACCGACAAGATGGCGATCTTTTGTTGGTTTGAGGAAGCCATGTTGAAACCTTTGGTTTGCTCTTCCTGAGCCACACGACCTTGGATCTCTCAAAATCTTTTGAAATGGCTTTGCCCCACGCCAGAACCCCGCGCTACGTCAAGGTAGCGGACAATCCCGTTAGCGTGTTTCTTGTCGCGCGTCGTCAACTCTGACTTCACTCCTCTCCCGTCCTTCTACAATCGCCCAGCGACCACGCAGTGGCGATGCAATGAAACCGATCATGTAGGCGGAATGTAGGTCAATATGCAGTAGGTAGGTCCAGGTCTTCCAAGCGTCCGTTCTCTACGGAGGAGGGCGTGCGGAAGTCTATCTCATACACTGCGAGTCGCTCCTTACTTGTCAATGAAGACGCGGTTACAGCCGCTCGTTCACCTTCTTGATGTACATCTCCAGCGCGCCAACGCTCATAACCCTCCGCGTTCCTCGACACATAATCTCGTGCCCACAAACGCTCTGGACGCCGGGTCGCGCGCCCTGTCATTACACGAGGCTCGCGGCGAACATCGCCGTCGCGCACCCCAAGTCGAGATCTTACGCCGAGTCACTACTGCGGAGTTGGCCATCTGATTACAGGGTTGGACCGATGACCTAGAGCCTAGCATCTCGCAAGAACGCCTGCGCCTGTCACCTGGAACCAAGCGCAAGACCAGGCAGCATGGCGCCTCAGCCGTCAGACGACATGGCAGCGCGCGTTCCTCGCCGCAAGTCACAAGATGGAGAGTGCGCCACCATCGAGGTTGCGCCTTGTCCACTGTTCGCGCTTCTACCTGATATTCAACGCGCCGTCTTCGATCTTGCGTTTCCCGACACACCGGAACTGATGCTGAAGTGGCGACCTGGCTCTCAACCCACAGCTGTAACACAACGCAAAACACGAGCGCCAAAGTGGCCACACAGGGTGAACGAGTGGCTGGTCTCGAAGGCCTTCTTCGCTGCGGCCGCTCGAGCATGGATGGGAAATCAAACGTGGCACTCCACTTTGCCCCGGGTCTTCGCCAATCCATGCTACGGCTTCCTGAAACGGAAGAATACGCTCTTCCTACGATACGCTACGCACATGCATGTGTGGCCCAAGACTAGTGGGGTCATCAAGGATATGTCATTTCTGCAGGACCTACGACGCCTGACATTTCATCTGGCGCCGTTGGACATGCGCATCGGTGGCGAAGACGGCACGAAACACATTCTATTAGACAGAGCGCTCTCGTTGCTGCTGGAAAACCTAGGTCTGCTGGAGCACGATCGATGTCATCTGGAAGGCGTAATTGCAGTTCACGTTGACTGCGATGACTACATGACCGCACGGGCTCCGACGGTAGCTGCTACTCACTGGCTTGGCCGGAACGCACATCGGCTGGAGAGCGTGGTTCTTTCACTGATCACTGATTCGACGCAAGCTTCCCGAACAAAGACCGCGCGTTTCGCGTGGAAGCCTATAGTTAAAGGGGATCCAGAAAACAGCCGCAGTGCAGTTAGTGCTACAGAAAGTCTACTCGCATCGACCATCAAGTGGTCAGCTACAGAGTGGGCTGCAGGTACCACGATCGACTGGGCGAGGAGCTTGACTTGTACACGGGTAGCACCGGCCCCAGCGCCTCTTCGAGACCAAGTGCAGCTACTCTGCAAAACCGTGCCCATCCGCTTCATGCCCTTCCGGCCTTTCGATCTCCCGCAAGAGCTCCAGGACTTGATTTTCGCTTTCGCATACACAGCAGAGCCAACGACTAAATGGATCTTCCCGAACGAGTGGAGATTGAGAGAGGTCGAGAAGCGGCGGCGAAGCCTGGACTATGTCATGAAACCTTTCCCCCGGTTCAAGATCAACGACTGGCTGGTGTCAAAGCGCTACTTTGTCGGTGCAGCGACCGCGCAGATCGGCAGCGCAACTTGGAAACCGCCACGGGCATTCCGACTCCAGATCGATGTCGCAACACAAATGCTCCGGCAGTTCATACAGCACATCGAGGTCAATCTATATCAGATCGACGAGATTGCGAACAGCTGGCCAGGACTTCGGCATCTCACTGTCACGATTGCGCATGAATGGGCGGGATTGTGCGACGAAATCGGGAAGTATGTGTGGTAGGAGCACTTCACAGACGACGAGCTATATGCTCTGGTGGCACATTACAATCTTGTGCATGTGCGTGGCTTGCAATCGTTCACCTTGAAGGTCGGGCACTGCCTTTATGCCGATACGGATCCTGCTCGGATCATGTTGGACGCCAATGCGGCTCGCCTTGAGGCAGTGTTGCGCCGTCGCGTGATGCAGCGGAAGCCGACTCCCAAGTGGCAGTTCTTGGTGGCGCAGGTACCAATATACTGCGGATCGAAGGTCTACTGGACGGAGCCTAGCACACTCAAGCCTGCAACTTCGGCGTCCACTGCGTCGGTGTTACCTGTCACAACCCAGCCCTCTGTTCTAGTCGAGTCCGCCGGTACATTCGCTTACCCGCAGACCACTGCTGCGACTGCGTTTGTGGCAGGCAAGACTCATCCCACCGTGCCACCAGGCAACGTGATCGGGGCGACAAGCCATGCATCTGTCACACCGGCCAGTCCAGGTCTACGCCTAGTGCCGAGGAAGGTCGGTCTGCGAACTCGCACCGCACATTCGCCGGCTCTGCCACGAAATGCTGTGCCGAGCCGCGAAACACAGCCTGCTAGATGCACTGTGAATCAGGAACTTGCGAAGGACTTCGCCGAACTGCTGAGGCGCAAGGATTGAGCACATGCAAGATGGAGCGGGGCAAGGTTCGTGGCAGTAAGAAGGGCTGACACTGTCAAATTCTGCAGGAGTTTCATGCGAATGTAGAAAGGAGGTTTAGTCGCTCATGTGGCAGCTGTTGCTCTTGATGGACGCGAAGAGGGTGCATTGGATCCCTTGATCGAGGTGGATCGCTAAATGATACATGTTTCTGCATGTGCACACTGTTTCAGAGTGGATGCCGTTTCTCCTCTCATAATCGCTTCCGTCGAATCAGCCATAGACCTGCCACAGCTGTCATTAACGTAGGCAGTCCGATCCCCACTCCTGCTCCGATCGCGATCTTTGTAGCGGTTGTCAGATGCAACGCACTAGGGCCCGCGTGAGGAGCGGCGCCCTCGGTTACAGTGGGTGTGGAGCTATGAGCGATGCTGCTCGTTGTCGCAATTGGTATAGTGACAGCGCCTGTCGTACGTATCCCTGACTGCGAGGAGGTCTCTGAGGTAGACGTACCAATTGAGGCTGAGCTGTTGTATCCAATCCACCTTCACCCCACTACCGTGGCGGAAAGCCCTGCCCCGGTGGCGCAAACCCTCTCCCGAAGCCCGGTGGTGCACCTCCAGGCGGTCCTCCAAACCCAGGCGGCCCTCCAAACCCTCCCGGCGGCGCCCCAAACCCAGGTGGTCCACCCCTTCCCATACCCGGGAGCCCCGGCCCACCGACCCCCACAGCCGGACCCGCGAGTCCAATTCCCGCTCCCCTTCCAGCAGGCTTCGAAATCCCAACACCAGCTTGCATCGCAGCCGGCACGCCGCCTCCTGGCGCTGATGTGCCGAGACGCGCTGAGGGATCTGCAGGTGGTGGACCGTCTACCGAGCAGGAGACTACTGTTGCGCCGCGGACTATGGCTAGACCTAGGGCGCGCTTCTCTTCGGTCTCGATTGTGGTTGCTGTTGAGGGGGTTGTGCCGGCTGCAGCGGGGGCGGGTTTGGATTTGCGTTTTACGCGGCGGAATTCTTCGCAGTCGGCTAGGACGAGGTTCATGTGCTTAAGAAAGTCAGTGGCGGGCGAGTGAGTACGCATAGAGAAGACGAGGAATACTTTATCGAAGGCTAGCATTTGGCCGACTAATTGGCGGCCGTCTTTCAGGGTGGCTCGCATGCGGTAGTTGATCTGTTGACATTGTGAGTATAGACTCGAGAGCAGGCGCATTCGATCGAGGACTTACGAAGCCGGTCTAAGGGTTGCGCGTGTCAGCTATGTCCGTCAACATGTGAAGCGGAGACGCAATGCGATTCTGGTGATTGACTTACCATCTTTCCCTGCTTGTTGGTCGCCGCCATGATGGCGGACTGGTGCCGGAAGTGCGCTTGGCGCAGGTTATGCGAATGATCTGAAGATTATCTCGGTGCGCTGGATTGAGGGTATTGAGGTAGTGCGGCGACTTCCAGTGTTGCGAGGCGCGCGAGAGGTTGACTGTGAGAAAGTGGATGTGAGGTTCTCGCGCTTTGTTGCCTCAGGCACATGCCAAGACTTCACACAGCACTCGCTT
>JAVRRP010000249.1:0-22751 GCA_036872775.1 Oleoguttula sp. CCFEE 5521
GGTACGCTGAGTGCGCTGTCTGTTGACAACCCCAAGGTGCAGACATTCTTCTTGTCGGAGCATGAGTCGAGCATCAAGACGAAGGCTGTCAAGAAGGGCAAGGGCAAGGAGAGCAAGGCATCAAGGTACCCGCTGAACGCTTTGCTAATGTTGCTCGATCGCAAGGTCATCACCGAGAATACTGGTGTGATGGAGACGCTTGCCGCGCTGCTGAGTAGGGTCACCCAGCCATTGACGCAGCTTTTGAAGAAGCCCAAGGAGCCCGAGCCCGAGCCGGAAGTCATCGAGCCGTCTGCAGGAGAGGCAGAGGCAGCCGCGCCAGCTCAGGAAGCAGTGCCACCAGCCGAGCAGACTACTGACGATGTACCGATGCAAGAAGCGAGCGTTGAGAACGCTGCTGAGCCATCCTCGTCGGAGACGGTCACTGCTTCTGTACCTGTGGACAACGAGCAGCCAGAGGCACCACCAGCTGACAAGAAGAAGCGCGAGCTCGAGCCGCCTGAGATCCCCGACGAGAATATCCGCCTGGTTATCAACATCCTCGCCGGGCGTGAGTGCCCTTCAAAGACTTTCAGCGACACTATCGACATTATCAGGCACTTAACAGCCATTCCTGGCACCCGAGAGATCTTCGGCAAGGAGCTGATCGTACGAGCGCAAGAGCTAGGCGAGAGCATCGTTACAGACCTTGGCGACCTGGCCTCGCAGATAGACTCCGCGAAGACTGGTGTTGAGCTGCAGGGCATGGCGCTTGCCAAATTCTCTTCGTCTGGCTCACAGCAGCGCAAGTTGCTTCAAGTGCTGATTGCTCTCGATCACCTATTCGACCCTAAGCGCATGCAAGTACAGCAGGCGGCCATCGACTCTTCGGCTGATTCGAAGCTGAAGGAGGACATCCTGACAACGCTGTCGGAAAGCAAGACATTCGAGGGTCTATGGAACAATTTGAGCTTGTGCCTCGCTGCCATCAGGCGGAGAGGGAACATGATAACAGTCGCTACGATCTTGCTACCATTGATCGAGTCTTTGTTCGTGGTGTGTCGTAACAGCGCACTGAAGGAGGCGCCTGCCGTCGTCGCAGCGCCCGACGCCACCGTCAGCACACCGCCTCCAGAGGCGCGCATGGACGGTCTGTTCTTCACCTTCACGGACGACCATCGCAAGATTCTTAATGAGCTCATTCGCAACAACCCGAAGCTGATGAACGGCAATCTGTCGATTCTCGCCAGGAACAGCAAAGTTCTAGAGTTCGACAACAAGCGTAGCTATTTCAGCCGCAAGCTGCACACACGAGAGGATCGCACTGTCTCGCACCCATCGCTGACGCTGAACGTGCGTCGCGACCAAGTCTTCATGGACTCGTACAAGGCGCTTTACTATAAGTCGCCCAATGAGATCAAGCACGGCAAGCTCAACATTCGCTTCAACGGAGAGGAGGGTATCGACGCTGGAGGTGTATCACGCGAGTGGTTCGCTGTCATGGCGCGCCAGATGTTCAATCCGGACTACGCTCTCTTCAATCCTGTCGCATCTGATCGTACAACGTTCCACCCGAACAGGCTCAGCGATATCAACACGGAGCACTTGTCATTCTTCAAATTCATTGGCCGTGTGATCGGCAAGGCGCTATATGAGAATCGCGTTCTTGACTGCCACTTCAGTCGTGCCGTCTACCGTCGCATCCTCGGCAAGTCAGTGTCGCTAAAGGACATGGAGACGCTGGACCTCGACTACTACCGCTCACTTGTGTGGATATTGGAGAATGATATCACGGACGTTACCTTTGAGACGTTCTCTGTCGAAGTCGATCGGTTCGGTGTGGTTACTACCGATGACCTCATCCCCAACGGTCGCGATATCGCCGTCACCGAGGACAACAAGCAGGAGTACGTTCGTCTCGTGGTCGAGCATCGTCTCATCAAGTCCGTCGAAGGACAGCTTGACGCCTTCCTCGGCGGCTTCCACGACATCATCCCCGCTGAGCTGGTGTCCATCTTCAACGAGCAAGAGCTCGAGCTACTCATCTCCGGCCTGCCAGAGATCGACGTCGACGACTGGAAAAACAACACAGAGTACCACAACTACCAAGCCACGTCGCCGCAGATTCAGTGGCTGTGGCGTGCGATCAAGAGCTTTGACCCTGAGGAGCGCGCGAAGCTGCTACAGTTCGTCACGGGTACCAGCAAGGTGCCACTCAACGGATTCAAGGAGTTGGAGGGTATGAACGGGTTCGCGAAATTCAATATCCATCGGGATTATTCGAGTAAGGAGAAGTTGCCGACGAGCCATACTTGCTTCAATCGTAAGTTCTGGCCCTTGCTGCATACCATTGAGACACATACTGACTTTACCATACAGAACTCGACTTACCTGAGTACGAGAGTTACGAGCACCTGCGCCAGCAGCTGTACACGGCCATCACGGCCGGAAGCGAATACTTTGGCTTTGCTTGAGCGCGCGTTGTATCTTTGGAAGCGAGCATTGCAAGGCGTCTCTGCTTAGGAGGGGCTGTGCATAGCGGGATCGCAGACTTATAGGGCACTCGTTGAAAGCGGCGTCATGGAAGGGAGATTAGCATGGGCGTCGGGAACGGGTGGACCATTACTGGTAGCATTGCTCGCGGTTGCTAGGCGGGATCTGAAACGGTCGTTCAGGCGTTGGGTGGGGTGTAGCAATAGTTCGTGTGGCATGTATCAACTCGAGACCATCCGACTCTCCGTTCTCATCGCAGTGTTCTCCGTTCTCGTAATGCTTCCCACTATATACATGGCTCGCCAGCAAGGTCGGTGGGCTTTGTGTGCACTTACATTTACTCCTGATCGGTCTCGAAATTTGGACAGCGTACAGCATGTGGAGCGTACGAATATAATGCTGGGGATAATGTGCGTATATTCTGTCGTGTTTACAGGTCTCTATATTCGTAAACGGGCCGCGGCCCATCGTCCTATGGCCTACACTCGCCTGCTAGCATCATTCACCTCTCTTACATCCTCCTGCATCTCCATCTTCTCCTTCTCCTGGCTAACAATCTCATTGACACTCCCAATGTTCTGCGTGAGCTCCTTGCCCCGCCGTCCGATTTGGTACCACGGGAGCGCGAACACCGCATCCACAGCTTCGAGGCTCTTGTTCGCCAGTTCAGGCAGGAAGAACCAGGCCCAGACGAGGCCAATGGCAGTGATGGTGCTGAAGAAGAACATGGTGCCGCCGGTCGTCATGCCGATGAACATTGAGGGCACAGCCTTGGAGTTGCCGTATTGATTGACGAAGTGGAACGTCATGGCGAAGGAGCCGCCGAGAGCGCGAAGACGAAGCGGGTAGATCTCCGAGTTGATGAGGTACTGGATGCTGTTCCAGCCGAGGGCCCAGCCGAAGCCAGAGACGTAGATCATGACGATGGCGCCCATGGCGGCACGCTTCTGGGATGGCGTTTGGTCCTCATTGCCTTCGGCAACGCCTTTGTCAATGACGAGGAAGAGCGCCATGTAGAGCATGCTGACGAATTGCAAGGTGATGCCGGTCATGAGCGAGCGCTTGCGACCGATGTAGTCGATGAGGAAGAAGGCGCAGATAATGGCAGAGACGAACTTAACTACACCGAAGATAGCAGTTGCGTAAAGGGCCTCGTTGTCGCCAGTAGTGCCCATCATGGCGAAGTAGTCGGCGGCGTAGATGGTGATAGAGCTAGCGCCAGACCACTGAGACAGCAGCTGAGAGAAGACAGAAAGCATGAGGCGGTAGCGGTTGGTCTTGATGGTGAAGAGCTCACGGACTGGGCCGAACCAGGTAGTGCCGTGAGTCGCCTCACGCTCGCGATCCAGCTGATCGTTGATATCCATGATCTCACTTTGGACGAACCAATGATCTTGATCGAGGTTGCGCAAGTTCGAGAGGTTTTTGGCAGCCTGCTCGTGGCGGCCAACCTTGATAAGCCATCGCGGAGATTCCTTCGCGAAGAAAGACAGACCGAAGATGATGGAGGCGAAGTAGATGTGCATCAAATTGGGAATGATCCATTGCAGGTTCGTACTGGAAGAGATGTGCATGCGGCTACCCCAGCTGGCGAAGTAGGCCAGCATGATACCGAGGTACACAGAGCCGGAAAACATGCAAACGGCGAGACCACGGACGGTGCGAGGAGCAATCTCAGCAAGGTATGTAGGCGCAACGACAGTCGTCTGCCCAATGCCGACACCTGCGATGAAACGTCCAACGTAGACCATGGCGAGACTTCCATTCGTAGAAGCACAGAGAAAGATGGTGATGCCAAGGACCCAGAGCGCGCAGAGCTGGCGAGTAGCCCATAGACGGCCGATCTTGTCGGTGAGGTAAAATGCGATGAGCGCACCGAGGATGCTGCCCATCTGCACCATTGACGCGATGTTGCCGAGCAGTTGTGCTTGCTCGGACTTGCTCAAAGATGGGTCTTTCAGGCCGAAGAGCTTGATGAAGCTGGGCTGTTTCGCACTCGTGCCGATGAGACCCTCATCGAGACCTCGAGCGGCACCCATGAGGCCGAAGACGAAGACACCGTACCATAGCTTCCAGTTGATCACCTCCTTTGGCGCATCGCCGTGAAGGCCCTTCTTATTCCACAACATCTTGGCAAGTCGCGCAGAGAGGCTTTGGTCTAGTCAGGTCGTGCGAGAGAAAAGATCACTCGAGATATGGAAGTGTGGTATTGTACACCCAAGACTGAATGTAGTCGAGATTCGTTGAGAGAAGGTCAACAACAACCACGGACTGTTCCACGTGGTACTGAACTATGTCGGTAGGGGCGGAAGCGTGGAGAGGAGAAAGCGATGCTGATCAAAGGTAGCTTAAGAATACTTACCGTTGCACTGGACCGCACACCCTCTCTATATATCTCGTGCCATCCCCGCGCATCTGTGCAACGCTCTGGGGTTACAGCACCATGCGGGCCTTTGCGGATTGTGCAGCGCCATCGTCCCTGTACTCCACAAACCAACTCCAGGTCCCCATTGCTGCCAAGTGAAGTTTAGATATCTGCCGTTTTCGTATTGCAGCACTTGGCATATGGTCAACTGCATGGCGTACGGAGTAGTCCGAAGTACCAGTCGCCGGAGAGATCGTCAACATGCGGAACCGGACGAAAGCCAGAGTGAGAGATTAACAGTGCCCAGGAAATGCCCAGGAGGTGCCAAGAGGATTAGGTGGAGAAGCTCCGGCGATGCATATGATGAAGCACTGGCTGAAGCTCGGAGTAAGTCTTTCGAGGCGGGCTTGCTCTGCTTGATGAGGGGCTTGGACGCGGGACGAGCTGGCACAACAGCTTGTGTCGAAGTCTCCTGTGCACCAGATGGCACTTTACATCAGATGATGAAAGTCGACGCAGGTCACATCATGCACACGACCGATCACATGGCCGCCAACAAGGTATGTATCCTCGATTGAGCGGTATGTCGCCATTCCATTCAGGTTTGCCATGAGCGCGTGGACAGAGAGCATTATTGTCTAGAGTTTTGTGTTCGGGCATCAATCGGGCCATTGTCCACCGAAGTTCCCTTGGCACGCAACCTCACTCCGCCGGCGCTTGGCCGTCAATCGCCGCTTCGCGTAGATCACAGCCGTCGCTGCGTCTCAACAGTCAGCATGATTACCTTCTCCGTACTGAGCAAGGAACGTCTCATCGGGTTCTGTAGGACATGGCAGTGTCTTCGCTATGGTGTTACCCACTCTGTTGGTTCAACGCCATTCACCACAGGCCATGATTGGAGATCGGCTTGCTCGTATCACAATGCTAGCGGCTTGACGAGGCGGACTGAGTATCCTCCGATGCACCTCTCCCACTCTAGTCGTGTTGCTACCTGGGTCGACATGACCTTGAGCCAAGACACAGTCGTGACTTCGGCTCCTTGGAGAGCACTACTACCGGATCGGAAATAGCACTACATCGACGGCCGTCTCTCGGCTTTGGTCGATGCATGCTGCTTACTATCAGTGAAGACCACGTTTCGACTCCAGACGCCTTGTCGTAGCTCCTGTGATGCGTAGAGACTCTGCGACGATGATAGGGGCTTGCTGGCCTCCCAAGTTCGCTTCACTTTCTTCATTGCGTCGCGATTCCCGTCTTGAGCAGCTCCACACCGACTTTGGCTGCTTCGCCGTTGAGCGCATCGACTTCAGCTTGCACCAACGGGATGCCCTCCTGTCTTCGCTTCACCTCCTCGATCTGCTCTAGCTCGCCAGGAAAGTAGATCCTCTCCACTCCAGCCATCTTCTCACACCCAACGACCTTCTGATAGAGTACTTCCATCCTCTCCTTGAAATCGTCCAAGCCCATGAAAAGATCCGGCTTCATAGCAACAACGAAGTGACCCACATTCGCCGGCTTGGATGGATCGTATGGGTTCGTGACGCCCCCCGCGAAAGCCGAGCCAGACAAAACGCCGGAGAAGACGTCCATCATGACTGCTAACGCACTACCTTTAGGCCCTCCCATGGGCAGCATGACACCATGAAGCGCAGCTGCAGGGTCTGTGGTTCGTTGGCCCTGAGCATCTAAAGCCCAGTCCTCGGGGATTGATTCACCACGTCGTAAAGCCTTGTAAATTTTGCCTCTCGCTGCGACAGAGGGCGCCATGTCTAAGATGAATGGAGGCGATGTCGGACCCCCAGGTGCACCGCACGCGATTGGCGAGACACCCATGAGCTTCTCTCGTCCGCCCCAGACCGGTAGTGCCGGAGAAGAGTTCGTGAACACCAGAGACATCATGCCCTCGTCCAGTGCGTGCTGAACCAGCCACGCCGACATGCCAAAGTGGTTGCTGTGCTTGACACTCACCATGCCTATGCCATACGTTCGGGCCACTTTGCACGCATGCGACATCGCCATCGAAGACGCCACGAAGCCGAAGGAGTTGTGGGCATCTACTTGTGCCACTACTGGAGTGGCTTCCGTGAGTGTTGGTCTTGCCTTCGGGTCCAGCACGCCTTGCCTGACGCGAGCCAGGTAGGATGGTAGGCGGTTGATGCCATGTGTGTCGATACCACGTAGATCTGCCGCTACAAGGCACTTTGCTATGAGAAGGGCATCTTCTTGAGCAACGCCATTGGCTGCCAGTAGATTCGTTGCAAATGTACGTGCATCGGCCTCGGACGTGTATAGCTTGATCGAGTCCGCCATCTGGTGATGCGAGCTCGCCTGGAACTCACTACTCTGAAAGTAGTCAGGGTAATAATGGTAACAGAGATAAGTAGATGGTAGAGAAGTGCATATACATCATGTTCACAGATGACTAGTAGGCAAGGAGCTCGAATCCCCGTGAGCGGTCCGAGATCGGCAATGAGCATCTACATCGCTAGAGCCGGCCCATGTTGGCATCGCTGCACGACGTGTGCCTGACCCTTCACTCCGCACCCGCACTGTGTAGCGAACAAGGCATTCGGGACGTTGTGTGCAAGTGCTCGTGAGGAAGGCTGGGAGATTTGCCGAAAGCAGCGCGCTTGTGCCGCACTTTCAAAGCGACGCGTCAGTGACGCGTGATCAGTCTAAGGTTGGAGTACGCAAGCAGGTACAAAATGGTGTACAATTCGCTTCTTCTTCTATACAACGGTCTCACAATTTCAAGCCACCAATCTCACCCTCCAAACTCGGAGCCACGCTCTTCGCAAAGCTGACAATACTCCTCACAGCCGTCTCATTCAACTCCGGCATAGCCTTCCGAAAGATCAGACTACTCCCATGCACACACCCCAGATTCACGTGCGCCTTACTCCTCACTCCAGCCTTGAGCAACATCCGATGAAACGCCATGCCCTCATCGCGCAACGGATCCAGCTCGTCCATGGCCAGCTCGAAAGGTGGTAAGCCCTCCAAGTCTGAGATGCTGGAGTGGTAAGGCCAGGCATGCGGGTTCTTGACATCTTCAGGACCGTAATAGTGGCCGAGTGCTGCCATGGTGTTGACAGAGAGCCAGTAGCCGTCGTTCTCGATCAGAGAGGGTAGGGCAGCGATCTTCTCGGCGTCGGACCAGCCATAGGCGTTGGAGATGTAGGGGACTACTGCGTAGACGCCGGAGATGGAGGAGAGCCAGCCATCTCTGGTAGCAGAATGTCAGTACATATTGAGATCTCAAAAGTTAGGGAGGCGTCGAACCTCTTCGCCTTCAGTGTTGTCACTATCGACAGGTTGCCCCCACCACTCTCACCGTGCACAATCAGATGCGAGATACCGAGTTTCTTCTTGTTGGCGTGGACGTACTGCGCTGCAGACGCACAGTCATTCAAGCCGGCGGGAAAGGGATCATACTTGCCCTCACTCCACGCGTTGCGGTAGTCTGGCATGACGACTACCACACCCTGCAGAGCAAGCGATTTGCACCAGCGATCGTGCACTTTGTTGCTCGTCGTATTGATGACCATACCGCCACCGTGGAAGTATACGACACATGGGAGCGAACCCTTGGCTGAAGCAAGACGGTGGATGTAGAGCTTGATATCGTTGTCGTCGACGCCTTTGATAGTGTTTTCCGTGATAGTAACTTCGGGCTCATTGGCATCGCCGGGGCGGTCGTTCTCCATGGCTTCGTACAGACCCATTGTGCCATCGTGGAAGGCTTTGATTAAGGGCGTGACTACCTTGATGTCGGTGCCTGGATGATCCATATGTTGGTGACCGTCAATGCCGAAGGCCTTCAGCTGCTTCACCATCGACGGGTTTGCACGAGGGTCATTGGCTGGAGAGGCGTTTGGGTCGCCGAGCCGGCCTGGGGGTTTGTAGTACTTGGTGGCCATGATGATGTGATAGTGCTAGCAGAGAGATTGTCCTCTTGAAGCAGTGATGGAATGGAGCAAAGACCCGAGACCTTCAGATGCTGCTATTGTCAAACTGGGAGCTACGCCTGACAAAGTGAGGTATTGCGCGGAAGCTAAGGGAGAACGAGTAGGAGATATGAGTTGAGTGCACCAAGAAACATTACTAAGGGACATGGATACGGCGAAAACATTCTTGAATGCCCCGCTCGTAGGAGCGAAGGAAGCTCTCCATTTGTAAGCTAAAACCTCGGGCAGGTCGCGCTCAGTCCTACTAGACCGCGTAGTAAGGTAGCCATTGGGAGTGGGAGACCGCTCGGAACCTCTCCGGTAACAGGATGCAAGCGTTCGCTGCCAGTATCTCTGTGCATCAGCATTGGGGGTCGGATGCACTGCGCTATAGTACGTTGTAGCTTGTGTGTTGTAGAACCTGACGCCTACCAGATACGCACAACTAGCAACAGACAGCTATATCGAGAGTGTGTTGACCCGAGTCGTGCTCGCGTTAGTCTCCTCATCGTAGGTAGAGTGGCCTGAGAAAGGAAGAGTTGTCGTACAGTGTTGCACATTGTCAATTGCGGCGCGGGAAAGCAGGTGGCACGGTCCACCATACTCTCTCAGACAAATGTTGCACCCTATGATAAAATAACACCAACATCAAGCTGTAATGCATAAGTGCGCCTGCACAACGATAGCGCTGGAGAGGTTCATATCGGACCTTGCTGGCATCACATTGCGACATCAGCGCGTACAACATCTTCCTCGATCTGGCCCTGGACGAAGGACATTTGGAACTTCAGCACGACGCTTCACTGCGATTGAAGCTGTGCGAATTGGTGATGATTTCGTGCCATTTGTAGAGCGGAGACTGGCAGATGCCCAGGGGCGAAGTCTAGAGCACAGCACAGGGGCAGAAAATGGGAAACGCGATGGGAGTGCGGCAGTCGAGGGCAGCACTGTGGACGGCCATAACTGGCACGCAGAGATTGAGATCAAAGATGCAGGCGCTGCCAAAGCCCTAGCTATGGCTCCTGTCGCCGAGGATGGTGCAGAGCACATCAATGATGGGGCATTAGAGGCAGCCGTAGGGGAGACTGAACCTATACCGGACAAAGGACTCCTCTCGTCCGCGGCGAGAAAGCAACTCAATAGGGCCGGGCGGAAGCAGAGACGAATTGCTGCTGGGACTTACAAACCCTCGGCCACTTTACGGCAGGGCGAGGAGACGGAGGAGAGTCGGACTGCGAGCGTGCTCGACAAGATTGATGGCATGGATGGACCGGACCCATCCGAAGATGTCGACTTAGCTGGGTCGCCTGGGATCATTGAGGAAGACTTCATCTCCACGAAAGCACGCGCAAGGGGGTTGCCTGGTCAGCCAGTGCGTCCGAGCACGAGAACTGCGACAAAGGAGCCACCTGCTCCGGTACGTCGGAAGAAAGAGCCCTGGCAGGTACAGAAAGCGGCCTTGACAGCAAAGTTTGGCGACGCTACATGGTCACCTCGCAAGCGGCTTTCGCCAGACACTTTGGAGGGCATCCGTACTCTGAACTCCTCCGACCCAAACACCTACAACACCGCTACACTATCGCAGCAATTTGCGGTCTCGCCTGAGAACATACGACGCATTCTGCGAAGTAAGTGGCAGCCCAATGAAACAGAGCGAGAGGACCGCGCTGAACGATGGGAGCGGCGCGGTGTGCGCAAATGGACTGCCATGGCTGAGGGAGGCGAGCGACCGCCGAAGAAGTGGAGGGAGATGGGTGTGGGCAGTGTCAGGGGCGAGCCTGAGGCGAAGCCGGCTTGGAAGAAGGGTGGGGTGACGTCGAGGCTGAGGAGTGAGGTTGTACCGTTTGAGAGTATGGAGGATGTAGCGGTGGCGACGTTGAATGCTAGAATACTGTAGCTACCATCATACCATGTATTGGCACATACTCGCATTGACATATCGGTCCCGGCACATTGGTCAACAACCATGGCGAAGTTAGCACATCAGCTCCAGCTCACCTCCGTCATGCTCCCACATCCGACGCTCGCATACATATTTTATCAATGTGTACCAACACCTGCGCTGGTTCCCTTCCACAACTGGACTTCGAGGCAGCTCGACATGCCTCATCAGTCGGCCACATACCACCATGACCGCACCTGAAACTCCGCAGCCCGTAGCTGCCCCCCAGACATGCCCCCTCCACCACCGATCTCGAACATCCGCGCATTTGTGCAATGGAAGGAACCGAGTGTATACGCTGGCGACGAGATCGAGTGCATCATCACCTTCAGGAATATAGCGTCTACAATCAAGCAAGAGGATGAGGCGCACCATGGCGCAAAGCCATCGGGTGGAGACGCTCGGGCGGCGCAGAGCAGCAGGAGGTCTTCACTGGCACCGACGAACAAATTATCTACGCAAGCGCCCTCGATAGCAGCTACCAGGGCGCCTCCGAATGGTCGAGGTCATCGTCCAGCGCTGTCACTTAGTGTAGTGAGCGCTCCATCAAAAGTTGGACTGCATAGTGCTCCACTGCGAAGCGCACCACTACAGACTCGTACGCCGATCACTGCGAAGGCAGCAAAGGGCTATCATGGACGGTCACTATCGATCATGTCGCTCGGGAGCGAAGCACCAGGTGATCGGACTCCTCCTTTGATCGCCAGCACGGGCAGAAAGCCTAGCAAAGGGCACATGAGGAGCGCTAGTCTTCAGGTGTCGTCCAAGCCACCACCTTTAACGTTGCCTGCAAGTGGTGTGAACGGCTCGACCATCACTCCCAGGCAGCCGTCGCCGCTGTACGAGTCTAGCACACCGCCTGCGCTAGCTGAGGGTGTTGGGAATGACACATCGCTCAGGCCTGCGAGACGACGACCGGGCACAGTTTCAGCGAACAGCATACCAAACTTAGGTGGTCAAGCATTGCAGCGCCAGAGCCCTGGTGCCAATGGTCCGATTGCGCCAGACTTCTCCTTCCCACCACGCCAGCCTGGGGAGAGTCGCCCGATGTCGCCGGATGACACGCCCAAGCCGAAACGAAGTCCGTCAAGTATGCACTCCGGGCAGTCTCGAGGCACCTCTCCACGCCCTGTGGACCGCTGGTCTGGTACCTTGAGCAACCTGAACCCGATACAACGAGTCATGTCAGACTCCTCCGCGGGTGGCACGCCGCGCAGTAGTGGCGAATTTTACAGTATGAGCAATCACAGCGATGAGACCATTGTGTCCGAACTTCCGAATCAAGGGCATACTACAGGTCGACTTCTGCCACCACCGCACGCGCGACAGGCGTCACGTTCTCGGGTCCCTAGTCACGACAGTATGCAGCCGGAGACATTAATGATGGGCTATGCGCAAACATCAGGACACTTCACGCTCGATGGCAGCTTAGTGAATGCAGCGCCATTCGAAGAAGTCAAGCGCAAAGGCGTGCAGGGCAGTGGAGGCGTTGTCGGTGTCGAGCGGTCGAAGCGCACTTCCGGCATGTTCGGCGCACTGAGTTGGGGCAGCATCGGCGAGTCTATGGGCGGACTGCTCGGTGGCGATGATACCAGCTCGATGGCGCAGATGAAAGGCACAGCGAGCTCAAAGATTGTTCCTCTGCTATCGACGCCGCAGACATTACTGTTTGTGGATCTTCGGCTTGCCCCTGGTGAGGGCAGAAGCTACCACTATCGCTTCGCACTTCCTCGCGGATTACCACCGAGTCATCGCGGCAGAGCGATCAAGGTTGACTACCACCTTGTGCTTGGTCTGCAGCGACCAGGCGGTCAGTTAGTCAAGCACATTGATGTGCCTTTCCGGGTCCTCGGCAGTGTCGATCGGCGAGGCGAGATTCTTGGGCATGATTTGATGTCACCTTACATCTTTCTGCAAGACTCAGCTCGCTCGCAGTCGATCAGTGGCCCTGAGTCCTCGACTCCTTGGGATCTCGACTTTCCTCCCTTTCCTCCGAAAGAGTCATCGAACAAGGCCAAGCCGCCAGAGCAAGGCCTGGAGGACTTCCTACGCTACACCGATCGATTACTGGCGAGTACCTCCAATACTGATCAACACGGCGCTCTTCTCTCCCCAACGTCGCCCACTTCGCCGAGCCTCTCTCGTATCGATAGCCTGCCCAACGGCTCGCCACCTACTGCCAGCACGAGAGAGTACATCGATTTTGCGCTCCTGCGCGCGAACCAGACCTCATCACCCACAGCCCATTCCCCAAACCGCTTCAACATCGCCCGCGCCGGTCAGCCTGTCGCAGTCCTCACCTTACTTCGCCCAGCGTGTCGACTAGGTGAAGCCATAAGAGGCCGTGTAGACTTCAGTCCACCCTCTGATCCCGCCTCACCACCTCTCGTACCGACCTACGGCCTCCTGATCGAACTCGAAAGCGCCGAGCGTGTCGATCCTTCGCTCGCATTGCGAAGCGCAAGCTCGATACAGCGCGTTACGCACAAGATCCACGCCTCGGTGCGTGAGACGACGCTGTTCGCAAAGTACGTCACATTCAATCTCACCGTCCCTGCGAACGCGACGCCGACATTCGAGACTACGGGTGTGAGTCTCGGGTGGAGACTGAAAATCGAGTTCACGACTGCGCGGCAGGTGGAAGGGGATGGAGAGGGAAAGGGTGAAGAGGGGCTGATGGATGAAGTGGGCAGCGATGAGCGTGGCGTCACAATGCTAGCAAAAAAAAGACTAGAGAGCGAGACCTGGGAGGTCGGCATCCCGGTCAAAGTCTACGGCGCGCAAGTCGTCGTGGGCGACAGCGCTGCGCCAGAAGGACTAGCCATATAGCATTGTAACTATTCAAGGCTACGACTACAACTCCAGCCCTCCGCAATCAGTTCGAGCAGTGAACACTACAGCGCAAACCCCCGCCTCGTCATAACAGCAATCTTCCCGCTCTCCTCCCCCGCGTCCCAAAACCCCAGTTCCTTGCCATAAAACTCCGTCCCCTTCCCCGGCGTAGCCACCAGAAACGCCCTTCTCAACGCCGGCATGGCCTCAATAACCTCCCCGCAACAGGCTACGAGCCACTTGCCTAGATCTAGACCCCGGTGGGAAGGGGAGATGTAGACGTCGGTCAGGTAGCACGTGGACACGTGGTCTGTGATGAAGCGCGCGAGGCCAATTTGCTTTGGTGTCGGTTGGGAAGGGCCGTCTGTTGATGGGGAGGGGGTGCGGGGGGTAGATGGCTCAGATATCGTGGCTGGCGGAGGGACTGTGGGAGGGACTTCGTAGACGCCTAACGTGGTGGAGTGCTGGAGCATGAGTTGCAGGGTGGGGATGTCGAGGCGTTTGGCCCACTGTGAGTCGTTAGTTGAGTTATTGTAAGGTCGGAGGGAGATCTTGGTCACGCACGTACATCTCCTCGCTCTCAAAGGCATTGTTGATCATCTCCAGATCGAGCAAATCAAAGCACGTCGAGATGAGGTATTCCACGCCTTTGACTTCTCTCCGCCACTCACGGACTGGGATTGGGTTGGCCATTGTCGTAAGTTATAAGTCACCAATGACGTCGTACGTAACGACTATCAGGTGAACAGCTGTCCTTGAGATTGACTCCGTTGTCCGTGTTCCTGTTGCACTTTTGCAGCGTCGAGATCAATCTGTAGACTCTCGTTGTGACTGTACTTCACGTCCGTGTCACGAAGTGGAGCATCAGGGCGCGGCAACGACGATATCGTGGCAGGTACACGACCAATCAAGCCCAGACCAGCACCAGTATAATTCGAATAATGTTACGAACAGTTCCACCACTCACTCGCCGATTACGTATGCCGTACGACGGAGATCTCGTCGTTGTGGGCATAGCCCAAGTCGGGCTTATTAGGCTTGGGTTTAGGGTTGCACCTTGATGTAGTAAGAAGAAAAGCGATAAACCGCGGCATGTACGGGCTAAGATCCGCAGTATGGAGTAGCAGTCATCGAAGCATTCTGAAGACAATGTGAAGGTCATTACATTACGCTACATACCCTGCAGTATCGGGATCCCCTCCCATCAGGAAGCCAGGGACGTATCACTCTACCTCCCCATCCTTGCCCACCCCAATCGTCCCATACTCCGCCCCGCTACTCCTCCCCCCACGCTCTCCCGCGAACACATCCACGCTGGCCTTTGCGAACTTCCGGGCAGGTACCTTCTGCTCAAACAACACGTCCAGCTCCGCGAACGTCCGGCCCCTCGGCTCCGGCAAGCGGAAGTAAGAGTACACAATACAAAGCGCGCAACTCGCGGCCCAGAAGAAGCCAGTGTAGTTGCCCCAGTTCCACGCCGTGGGATTAATCATGTAAGGCGTTAACACCGAGCAGACGATACCCACTATAACGTAGAGTCCGCGGCCGAGGACGACAGTCTTGATTTGCAGCCGCCGGGTTGACAGTTCCGCGACGAGAGAGTAGGCCACCGTTCCGACGGTGAGTTGGTAGACGGCAGCCCAGACGATCATTATACTGCCTGTCGCTAGCGCGGATTGGTCGCGATGGGTAGCAGGGACGAGGCCGAGGAAACCCATGATAAAGAGCATTAGGCAGAGTCCACACAGACCGTAAAGGAAGAGTGTCCTCCGGCCAAGGCCCGCGGACATGAGACCCCAGGCGCCGAAGACCCCGACCATGTTTATGGCATACTGGCCCATGGCGAAGGAGTAGGATGTCGATGGGTCCAAGCCGGCTTGTTGCAGGAAGTACGTGCTGTAGTTGCTGAAGCTATTGCCGGAGAGATTCTGCATTGCCCATACCATGCACACAATTTCCGTGCGGCGGAGGTCGACGCCCTTGAAGCAGTCGAGGTAGGATGCGCCGGACGTGAGCTTTTCTTCGAGACGCGTGGTGTGTACCATCATGCTTACTGTTTCGTCGGCGTCGAAACCAGTCTCGCGGTTCAGGGATGTGAGGCGGAGGAGCGCTTTCTTAGCTTCTGGGATACGGCCTTTGCGTACCAGCCACCAGGGCGACTCGGGGGCAAAGGCTATGCCTACTGCGAGCGGGACGGGCCACATCCATTGGAGCGCGTAGGGTATGCGGTAAGCCCAGTGGTCGTTGCGGTTTAGCATTGCTTTGATAACGCCGATTGCGATTAGCTGGCCGAGACCCCAGCAGAAGTTGACGTAGGTTGTTAGGTAGCCGCGCAGAGCTACAGGGCAGACTTCGGAGGCGTACTGTGGAGGCTGTCAGTGAGACTGGCCACAGCCTGTAGAGACGACGGTTGAGGGCTTACGCTTATCGTCAACGTCTGGAACACCCCCCAGGGAATGCCGCACAAAATCTCCGCTACAAGCAACTGTGCCAACGAGTTCGCCGTGAAGAAAATCGCCGTAAAGCCCATGATCAGAGTCAAACACCCCACAACAGTCCACTTATACCCAAACATCTCACTCACAAACCCATTCAAAATCAACCCAATAATTTCCCCCACATTCGCACCATTGCTCAGCCCAGATTGCCACGCAGCCGAAACCGAAAAGCTCCCATCCGGCTGCAAAGTCCCGAACTTCTGGTTCCACTGCGGGAAGCCGTACAAGTTGTTCACGAGCGCGAGATCGAAGCCTTCCATTGCTATGCAGGTGGAAATAAGTAGAGACCAGGCGATGGCTTTGGGGTAGAGGCGGATGCCTTGCATGAGGGTCATGCTGTGTTCTTTGTCGGAGGCGGACTTCGCGTTGATAGTTGTCTGCTCGGAGGTCTCTGTGTGCGCTGCTGCTTCGACGGAGGATGTGCGATGTGGCGACATGGCATGCTTCTTATCGGGATCGTGAGGCGCATAGGCCGCGGGAACGTGGTGTTGCGCCATGATGATGATGCGTGGGCGTCGTCCGCGGCGTGTATATGGCGACGAGTCAAGATACGAATGCTGACGAGATACAGAAAAGGGAAGCGGTGAAGACCGCGAAAAGAATTGTATACTTAAACAGCGCGGATCATTGTTGTCGAGCATAGCGCTCCGACTGAGGTGGGGACGGCGCACACGCGACCGAGCGAAGCGCTAGCCGGTTGCAAGGCTCTGATCGGCTCTGAACAGCGTACACATGGCTGAGCGTGGGGAGCACTGAGCTAGTATGACCGGCGACAAGGTCACGATGGTCGTAGAAGCTTGTGCATGCAGTAATTGGGGTGACGGCAGAGGAAAGGTGCGGAGGAAGGCACATCATGAAGTGCAGTACCTCGGCGGTCAGGCGAAACTGTTCTTCCGTTGGGACAATGTATATGTAGTCACGTGCAATGGTACTGTGTATTGGCTTCTTAGTTTTTCGTACACCTCCCCAGCTTCATATAGACTACATCTCCCCCAACCCAACCCATCCCATACCCATCTCCTCTATGCCATATACCCGCACTCCGTACGCCTCGCCGAGTACCAACACGCCCTCCCGCAGAGCACACAATCTATCAACACCAGGACTCTTTCAACGAAGTCAGATATATATATGCAAGAAATTAGCTCTTCCATGATTTCTTCATTCGCGGCGTCGGCCGCGTTGTTGGTGAAAGCAAAAGTAACGCCGGGAAATGCCAGGAGTCGGTCAAAGCGAGGGTAGAGCGATGGGATGAGCGCCGCGGCTATGCAGAATAAGCAGGGTCGTGTGGCCGAGTGCGGAGGCTGTGTGTACATGAGACGTCGAAGCCAGCGTGAGAAATCGATATCCAAGTCGCACAGCAGGCTTGCAGTAAGCAAAATCTGCAGCTATGCTCATCGCCAAGGAACCCACGACCGCTTCGCCTTCTTGGCCTTATGCGCCATCTTCCTTTCCTTGTTCTTGCCCGACTGTGTACTTGTCGAGCATTGATCGACAAACGAGTTCTGCGGCCAACTGTAACCTGCTTTGTCCCTGTGATGCTGTTAGCCAGGGCACCAGTACCGAATGATCTGCGATCACACTTACCAATGCGTCAGATTAGGGTTGGTGTACGCCTCGCCGTGATTCGCAATATACTCCGTCGTCGGATAACCCGCGGGGTCACATGTAAGCTCATCGCCGTCTCCTTGGTAGATTCTCACATAGTCGATCCGCATCGTCGCGGGCATCAGCGGCGCAAGTCCAGTCAAGTTCAGCTCGGCGAACCCGGTACTCATACCGAAATTGAGAACCAGCGCCAACGGCTCTTCAGGAATCACGCGCTGTCCGACATTGCCATTCGGCCCCGTAGCGGCGCCGGTGACTTTCCACGTGTCCACATCGCCGACATTCCAGAGAATATATCCGTCCTCGCCGGGGGTGTACTCGAAGCCGTATTTCTGGTACGCATTGCCATCGTACCACTTGTTGTTCAGGAGCGTGACGGTCGACAGAGCTTGCTGGTACACACCGCCTTGGTACGAGTTCATGGCCGAGACAGCGCCGTCGTACACCTCGATGGCGTCCGTGTTAGGCCGCCAGAGGAGATCGAAAGGCGCGACTTGGAACGACTGCGAGGCGGAGCCGACTTGGTTGTTGGCGTCCAGATGCCCGACTGAGGCTTCGAGCGCATCAATTTCGGGCGCGCTTCGGGCGAGGCCTGGGGAGGGGTGATCTTCGCCTTCACAACTACAGCCTGGCAAGCGCATGCCGGGCAAGCTGCTCAGTCCGTCGGGATCGGACTGGTTCCATGTAATGCCTACGTCGCACTCGTCGTGGTAGCTGTAAGGCCACATGCCATCGGTGGTCGAGAGGTATCCTGGTCGGCCGAGATTGCCCATGGCCCAGAAACCGGGCCAGAAACCGATTGTGTCTCCTCGTCCTGGGAGTGAGATCGCGGCCTCCATGTACCCGCCCTTGAAGCACATTTGGTTCCAGGATTGCAACATGCCAGATCGGTAGTTGAGATTGTGGGATTGGAAGGCGTCGAACTTGAGTGTGAGAAGGCCGTCTTTCGTCGTCGCAGCGTCGGGGTCGTACCACTGTATGAAGGGTCAGCACTTCCGCCTGTCACTCTCACAGCATCTCATATTCAATGCATACCTCCAAATCCTGCGTCGCACCGTACCAAAAGTCCATGGCCGTGAAATATGCATCATCTCCAGGGTAAAATGTCCGTCCATCCTCATTGAACTCATCACTGAATACCAAGTTCTGTGTATTCCCATTCGTGTCTTTCCGCGACATTGCACTCTTTGGCGTATCCGGATCTATCAAGCTCGTTCGCACGTTCTTCAGCGTCGCCACATTGCCCTTCAGGCAGTTCGGGTCCAGTTTGCACAAGTCCGAGCCCGCGGGCTTGATGGCCTTTTGTACGAACGTTCTGCATTTTCTTGTTAGCTCACTGCAAATCCTGCCCGCTGATTAGCAGGAAGCACTCACAATATCGGGTATCCAATAAACAGTATCAACACTCCCAGCGTGATGAGCGCCAAACCGCCAACATTCACCAGTCCTCGCTTACTAAACAGGTCTGAGCAGTCCAGCTTCTCCTTCTCGTTCGGATCCGGGTTGTGCAGGTAGTCGTCCTTTTCCACATCTTCGGGAAACAGCAGCAAGCCCGCAGAAGGCAGGATGTTGTACTTCTCGCTCACAGTCTGTGTGTTCACTCCATCCTCATCACTGCCTGCTCTTGAGGGCGCTCTCGAGTCATCGAAAGGTGATGCGAATGGCCCGCCATACCGGCTGTCTCTGCTTCCCGCACTTTCTGATGACCAGGACGTTCTTCGCGAGTTGAAGCCACTCGCCGTCGGACTATCCTCATCGCGAAACCGTCTCGTCTTGTTCCTTCGCGGTGGCAGTAATAGCTCAGCCGACTCCTGTGGCCCCTGATTATCATACACGCCCGGCTGTCGTAGCGAGCCTGCTGTGCCTGGTCGTGCCGCCTGAGCAGCGCCTGCAGATGTAAGTGATCGCGAGGAAGGCTGCCGTGCGGTCTGTGGCCGCGACTGTGAATCGTTTTGTTGTTGCTGGTCGATATTGAGGAGGTCACCACTCCCCGAGTTGAGGCGGATGTGAGGTGGCGCGTGCCTTGGCGGCGGGAGAGAAGGGTCGTTGTCCATCACTTTTCCGCAGGCCGGGCGGAGTAGTGTGGAAGAAGGGGGAGATGGGCGCTACCGAGTCTGCACTGCAATGCCGATGACGCGGGTGTGTTTCCAGTGAATGGGTGTGTTGATGTGTGTGTATCGGCCACACTCGCAAGTCAAGCGAATGTGTGTGTGTGTGTGTGTGCGTGTGGTCAGCGCGAGTGGTCCAGCCGTGCGCAGTCAGGCAGCCGGGCGGAGTGCAGTGGTGTTGTTATGGTCAGCCAGGAATAATTCAGGCTTATGCAGGTCCCGAAAGAGCGTCGGTCGGCCGCGTGTTACGGGGGCGTTGCGGTGAGGCGCAGGTGACGTGAGCTGTGTTGGGAGGAACAGCAGCAGCAATGACGGAGAGGAGAGCGGAGGGGTATATGGCGGCGGTGATGGGAGAGACAGTGAAGACGAGGGTGGGACGTGTGTGTCTTGTGTGAGAATGGGCGCCGGGTCTCGCGTAGCACAAGGCTCTACTCGTCTTGCACTGCAAAGAAGGGGTGCATCAAAGGTCTGTGCTGGCCCGTCCTTGGAGATGCGGCTCCACACCAATCGTCCACGCAATGTCGTTCACTCTTTGCCACAACGTTATCTTGACGCTATTAGACGAGTTGTGATGGTCGCAGCAGTGTGGCATACCTACACAATACGAGTGAGTAGATGCCGGACTCGTCACGCGCCCACGACAACACGGTCATCATCCAGTGCGGAGAAAAAGTCTACTTCCGCACTGTACAGCTGCAACACGCGAGACTTCGGCTCGGCGACGGCCAGATCGAAGCATAGCAACATCCATCCCGCATATGCACAATATTGCAAGCAACACGAAATGTAGACGAAGGTCTCCCGAGGAAGCGCGTAGCATCAGCTGTCGTGTCTCAACGCTACCCGAAATACATTGCCATTCCCAGCTCTTCTCCACCGTCTGCAGGCATGTCACCAGGCGCGTTGCGGGTCCCCCATCGTGTTGATCAACTATCTTCCGGCAACGTGCTGCAACGGCTTGATTCACTAGATCTTTTGTTCCTGTAGCACTGATGGGTTGCCATCTGTGACTCCGATTATTGGCTATAGTAATACCAGTATATGTATAGGTTTTAATGTTCTCGCCGTTGGGTGACTCTATAGGGCAGTCACGCCACAGGGTTCAAACTTCACCATGTCAAAAAACCGTGACGCCTGGCCCGAGCGTCTTCAACATGCATCCTCACGTTTGTCTCGAGTGTGGCCCTGAACTGAGCCCACGTGAGTCGCAACCAGCAGAGTGTCGTCTTTGCGTATGATTTCTCACGACTGATGTGGAAGCAACGCTTCAAGGAATCCCCACCTACATTTCGCTAAGCTTGATCTACTGAGCGAGCCCTCTCTGGTGTATCAGTCGTGGCGGTCCTTCAATTCAGATAAGTTGGAAGATACCTTGAAGCAGTACTGTATAGGAGACGCTACCTAGCTTTGGATCTCTTGTAGAGCGGAAGAAAGGTGAGGGCGGCGTATCGCGACACATAGCAAGCATGGAGGAAGACAGAGCGATCGCAGATCTTGGACCAGACGTCTCAACAGGCTTGGTGCAAGAGGAGGACATCGCCGTAAAGACACCCAAGCGAAGATTCGTAGGTCGGAGAGCAGCAGACGCCAAAGCTGCAGCTCGCGCAGAAGCAGACGGAAGCAATGCAGCAGTCGAAGACAGCAGCGCAGTACAAGGTGCAGCCCACCGCACCCCCCAGCGATCTTTCAACAAGTCGCTGACGCTCCCCTCTCAGTCGCGCCTCGTCGTCGGCCAGCACGCACCCTGAACAATGTCCCCGACGCCATCCTCCACGATGTCGCAATAAATGAAGCCATAGCCCTCTTGCCTAAGAACTACAACTTCGAACTTCACAAGACGATCCACCGCATCCGCACGTCTGGCGCGCAGAAAATAGCCCTCCAAATGCCCGAAGGCCTCCTCCTCTTCGCCACAACAATCTCAGATATCCTCACGCAGTTTTGCCCAAATACGACATACCTGATAATGGGCGACGTGACCTACGGCGCCTGCTGCATAGATGACTACACCGCGCGGGCGCTGGGCTGCGACATGCTGATCCACTACGCGCATAGCTGTCTCATTCCCGTGACGACGACGCAGATCCAGTCGCTGTATGTGTTTGTGGATATCGGCATAGATGTGCCGCACCTGCTCGCCACAATAGAGCAGAACTTCAAACCCGGCAGCACGATAGCCATGGTCGGCACGATCCAATTCAACGCTACACTTCACGGCACTGCGCCACAGCTCCGAGCCGCAGGCTACAAGATCCTCATCCCGCAAATCGCACCCTTATCGAGGGGCGAGATCCTCGGCTGCACGTCGCCACACCTGAGCAAAGAGGAGAACGTAGATTGTATCCTCTATCTTGGCGATGGGAGGTTCCATTTAGAGAGCGCGATGATCCACAATCCCAAGATCCCGGCTTATAGGTATGATCCTTACTCCCAGCGGCTCACGCACGAGGTGTACGATCACGAGACGCTGCTTGCGGATCGCAGCAAGGCCCTGACTGGCGCTCGGAAGGCGAAGAAATGGGGCTTAATCCTCGGCTCGCTTGGCAGACAAGGAAACCCGCATACTCTCACGCTTGTGCAAAACCACCTGCGAGACCGCGGGATCCCGTACGTCAATTTGCTGCTTAGTGAGATATTCCCCGGCAAGCTGGCCACGATGCCGGATGTGGAGTGTTGGGTTCAGGTCGCTTGTCCGAGACTCAGCATCGATTGGGGGTATGCTTTTGCGAGGCCGTTGTTGACGCCTTATGAAGCGCTGGTGGTGCTTGGGGAGCGCGAGGGGTGGGAGAAAGAGGGACGGTATCGCATGGATTATTATGGGCGGGAGGGGCTGGGGAGGGTTAAGAAGGAAGATCTGAGCGTCAAGGCGGTGGAAGTCGCGGCTTGAGATAGGGTTACAGCTTGGCTGTTTTGCTTAGAGGCGTGTCGTCGTCGGCTTTCCTGCTCGACGCTACTTCTGGGTCTTGCTCACTGCCTTTG